>JAILYA010000019.1:4381918-4570004 GCA_021437795.1 Rhodamnia rubescens | reverse complement strand
GGCCTGGGCCTGGGCCTGGGCCTGGGCCTGGGCCTGGGCCTGGGCCTGGGCCCTGGGCCTGGGCCTGGGCCTGGGCCTGGGCCCTGGGCCTGGGCCTGGGCCCTGGGCCTGGGCCTGGGCCTGGGCCTGGGCCTGGGCCTGGGCCCTGGGCCTGGGCCTGGGCCTGGGCCTGGGCCTGGGCCCTGGGCCTGGGCCTGGGCCTGGGCCTGGGCCTGGGCCTGGGCCCTGGGCCTGGGCCTGGGCCTGGGCCTGGGCCTGGGCCTGGGCCTGGGCCTGGGCCTGGGCCCTGGGCCTGGGCCTGGGCCTGGGCCTGGGCCTGGGCCTGGGCCTGGGCCTAGGCCTGGGCCTGGGCCTGGGCCTGGGCCTGGGCCTGGGCCTGGGCCTGGGCCTGGGCCTGGGCCTGGGCCTGGGCCTGAGCCTGGGCCCTGGGCCTGGGCCTGGGCCTGGGCCTGGGCCCTGGGCCTGGGCCCTGGGCCTGGGCCTGGGCCTGGGCCCTGGGCCCTGGGCCCTGGGCCTGGGCCGGGCCTGGGCCTGAGCCTAGGCCTGGGCCTGGGCCCTGGGCCTGGGCCTGGGCCCTGGGCCTGGGCCTGGGCCTGGGCCTGGGCCTGGGCCTCAGGCCTGGGCCTGGGCCTGGGCCCTGGGCCTGGGCCTGGGCCTGGGCCTGGGCCCTGGGCCTGGGCCTGGGCCCTAGGCCTGGGCCTGGGCCTGGGCCTGGGCCTGGGCCCTGGGCCTGGGCCCTGGGCCTGGGCCCTGGGCCTGGGCCTGGGCCTGGGCCTGGGCCTGGGCCTGGGCCTGGGCCTGGGCCCTGGGCCTGAGCCTGGGCCCTGGGCCTGGGCCTGGGCCTGGGCCTCGGGCCTGGGCCTGGGCCTGGGCCCTGAGCCTGGGCCTGGGCCTGGGCCCTGGGCCTGGGCCTGGGCCCTGGGCCTGGGCCTGGGCCCTGGGCCTGGGCCTGGGCCTGGGCCCTGGGCCTGGGCCTGGGCCTGGGCCTGGGCCTGGGCCTGGGCCCTGGGCCTGGGCCCTGGGCCTGGGCCCTGGGCCTGGGCCTGGGGCCTGGGCCTGGGCCTGGGCCTGGGCCTGGGCCCTGGGCCTGGGCCTGGGCCCTGGGCCTGGGCCTGGGCCTGGGCCTGGGCCTGGGCCTGGGCCTGGGCCTGGGCCCTGGGCCTGGGCCCTGGGCCTGGGCCCTGGGCCTGGGCCTGGGCCTTAGGCCTGGGCCTGGGCCCTGGGCCTGGGCCTGGGCCTGGGCCTGAGCCTGGGCCTGGGCCTGGGCCTAGGCCTGGGCCCTGGGCCTGGGCCCTGGGCCTGGGCCTGGGCCTGGGCCTGGGCCTGGGCCTAGGCCTGGGCCTGGGCCTGGGCCTGGGCCTAGGCCTGGGCCTGGGCCTAGGCCTGAGCCTGGGCCTGGGCCTGGGCCTGGGCCTGGGCCTGGGCCTGGGCCTGGGCCTGGGCCTGGGCCCTGGGCCCTGGGCCTGGGCCTGGGCCCTGGGCCTGAGCCTGGGCCTGGGCCTGGGCCTGGGCCTGGGCCTGGGCCCTGGGCCTGGGCCTGGGCCTGGGCCTGGGCCTGGGCCTGGGCCTGGGCCTGGGCCTGGGCCTGGGCCCTGGGCCTGGGCCTGGGCCTGGGCCTGGGCCTGGGCCTGGGCCTGGGCCCTGGGCCTCAGGCCTGGGCCTGGGCCTGGGCCTGGGCCTGGGCCTGGGCCTGGGCCCTGGGCCCTGGGCCTGGGCCTGGGCCTGGGCCTGGGCCTGGGCCTGGGCCTGGGCCTGGGCCTGGGCCTGGGCCTGGGCCTGGGCCTGGGCCTGGGCCTGGGCCTGGGCCTGGGCCTGGGCCTGGGCCTGGGCCCTGGGCCCTGGGCCTGGGCCTGGGCCTGGGCCTGGGCCTGGGCCTGGGCCTGGGCCTGGAGCCTGGGCCTGGGCCTGGGCCTGGGCCTGGGCCTGGGCCTGGGCCTGGGCCTGGGCCTGGGCCCTGGGCCTGGGCCTGGGCCTGGGCCTGGGCCTGGGCCTGGGCCTGGGCCTGGGCCTGGGCCTGGGCCTGGGCCCTGGGCCTGGGCCTGGGCCTGGGCCTGGGCCTGGGCCTGGGCCTGGGCCTGGGCCTGGGCCTGGGCCTGGGCCTGGGCCTGGGCCTGGGCCTGGGCCTGGGCCTGGGCCTGGGCCTGGGCCCTGGGCCTGGGCCTGGGCCCTGGGCCTGGGCCTGAGCCTGGGCCTGGGCCTGGGCCTGGGCCTGGGCCTGGGCCTGGGCCTGGGCCTGGGCCTGGGCCTGGGCCTGGGCCTGGGCCCTGGGCCTGGGCCTGGGCCTGGGCCTGGGCCTGGGCCTGGGCCCTGGGCCTGGGCCCTGGGCCCTGGGCCTGGGCCTGGGCCTGGGCCTGGGCCTGGGCCTGGGCCTGGGCCTGGGCCTGGGCCTGGGCCTGGGCCTGGGCCCTGGGCCTGGGCCTGGGCCTGGGCCTGGGCCTGGGCCTGGGCCTGGGCCTGGGCCCTGGGCCTGGGCCTGGGCCTGGGCCTGGGCCTGGGCCTGGGCCCTGGGCCTGGGCCTGGGCCTGGGCCTGGGCCTGGGCCTGGGCCTGGGCCTGGGCCTGGGCCTGGGCCTGGGCCTGGGCCTGGGCCTGGGCCTGGGCCTGGGCCTGGGCCTGGGCCTGGGCCTGGGCCTGGGCCCTGGGCCTGGGCCTGGGCCTGGGCCTGGGCCTAGGCCTGGGCCTGGGCCTGGGCCTGGGCCTGGGCCTGGGCCTGGGCCCTGGGCCTGGGCCTGGGCCTGGGCCTGGGCCTGGGCCTGGGCCTGGGCCTGGGCCTGGGCCTGGGCCTGGGCCTGGGCCTGGGCCTGGGCCCTGGGCCTGGGCCTGGGCCTGGGCCCTGGGCCTGGGCCTGGGCCTGGGCCTGGGCCTGGGCCTGGGCCCTGGGCCTGGGCCTGGGCCTGGGCCCTGGGCCTGGGCCTGGGCCTGGGCCTGGGCCTGGGCCCTGGGCCTGGGCCTGGGCCTGGGCCTGGGCCTGGGCCTGGGCCTGGGCCTGGGCCTGGGCCTGGGCCTGGGCCTGGGCCTGGGCCTGGGCCTGGGCCTGGGCCCTGGGCCTGGGCCCTGGGCCTGGGCCTGGGCCCTGGGCCTGGGCCTGGGCCTGGGCCTGGGCCTGGGCCTGGGCCTAGGCCTAGGCCCTGGGCCTGGGCCTGGGCCTGGGCCTGGGCCTGGGCCTGGGCCTGGGCCTGGGCCTGGGCCTGGGCCTGGGCCTGGGCCCTGGGCCCTGGGCCTGGGCCTGGGCCTGGGCCTGGGCCCTGGGCCTGGGCCTGGGCCTGGGCCCTGGGCCTGGGCCTGGGCCTGGGCCTGGGCCCTGGGCCTGGGCCTGGGCCTGGGCCTGGGCCTGGGCCTGGGCCTGGGCCTGGGCCTGGGCCTGGGCCCTGGGCCTGGGCCTGGGCCTGGGCCTGGGCCTGGGCCTGGGCCTAGGCCTGGGCCTGGGCCTGGGCCTGGGCCCTGGGCCTGGGCCTGGGCCTGGGCCTGGGCCTGGGCCTGGGCCTGGGCCCTGGGCCTGGGCCTGGGCCTGGGCCTGGGCCTGGGCCCTGGGCCTGGGCCTGGGCCTGGGCCTGGGCCTGGGCCTGGGCCTGGGCCCTGGGCCTGGGCCCTGGGCCTGGGCCTGGGCCTGGGCCTGGGCCCTGGGCCCTGGGCCTGGGCCTGGGCCTGGGCCTGGGCCTGGGCCTGGGCCTGGGCCTGGGCCTGGGCCTGGGCCTGGGCCTGGGCCTGGGCCTGGGCCTGGGCCTGGGCCTGAGCCTGGGCCCTGGGCCTGGGCCTGGGCCTGGGCCTGGGCCTGGGCCTGGGCCTGGGCCCTGGGCCTGGGCCTGGGCCTGGGCCTGGGCCTGGGCCCCTGGGCCTGGGCCTGGGCCTGGGCCTGGGCCTGGGCCTGGGCCTGGGCCTGGGCCTGGGCCCTGGGCCTGGGCCTGGGCCCTGGGCCTGGGGCCTGGGCCTGGGCCTGGGCCTGGGCCTGGGCCTGGGCCTGGGCCTGGGCCTGGGCCCTGGGCCCTGGGCCTGGGCCTGGGCCTGGGCCCTGGGCCCTGGGCCTGGGCCTGGGCCTGGGCCCTGGGCCTGGGCCTGGGCCTGGGCCTGGGCCTGGGCCTGGGCCTGGGCCTGGGCCTGGGCCTGGGCCTGGGCCTGGGCCTGGGCCTGGGCCTGGGCCTGGGCCTGGGCCTGGGCCTGGGCCTGGGCCCTGGGCCTGGGCCTGGGCCTGGGCCTGGGCCCTGGGCCCTGGGCCTGGGCCTGGGCCTGGGCCTGGGCCTGGGCCTGGGCCTGGGCCTGGGCCTGGGCCTGGGCCTGAGCCCTGGGCCTGGGCCTAGGCCCTGGGCCTGGGCCTGGGCCTGGGCCCTGGGCCTGGGCCTGGGCCTGGGCCTGGGCCTGGGCCTGGGCCTGGGCCTGAGGCCTGGGCCCTGGGCCTGGGCCTGGGCCTGGGCCTGGGCCTGGGCCCTGGGCCTGGGCCTGGGCCTGGGCCTGGGCCTGGGCCTGGGCCTGGGCCTGGGCCTGGGCCTGGGCCTGGGCCTGGGCCTGGGCCTGGGCCTGGGCCTGGGCCTGGGCCTGGGCCTGGGCCCTGGGCCTGGGCCTGGGCCTGGGCCTGGGCCTGGGCCCTGGGCCCTGGGCCTGGGCCCTGGGCCTGGGCCCTGGGCCTGGGCCTGGGCCTGGGCCTGGGCCTGGGCCTGGGCCTGGGCCTGGGCCTGGGCCTGGGCCTGGGCCTGGGCCTGGGCCTGGGCCCTGGGCCTGGGCCTGGGCCTGGGCCCTGGGCCTGGGCCTGAGCCTGGGCCTGGGCCTGGGCCTGGGCCTGGGCCTGGGCCTGGGCCTGGGGCCTGGGCCTGGGCCCTGGGCCTGGGCCTGGGCCTGGGCCTGGGCCTGGGCCTGGGCCTGGGCCTGGGCCTGGGCCTGGGCCTGGGCCTGGGCCTGGGCCTGGGCCTGGGCCTGGGCCTGGGCCTGGGCCCTGGGCCTGGGCCTGGGCCTGGGCCTGGGCCTGGGCCTGGGCCTGGGCCTGGGCCCTGGGCCTGGGCCTGGGCCTGGGCCTGGGCCTGGGCCTGGGCCTGGGCCTGGGCCTGGGCCTGGGCCTGGGCCTGGGCCTGGGCCTGGGCCTCAGGCCTGGGCCTGGGCCTGGGCCTGGGCCTGGGCCTGGGCCTGGGCCTGGGCCCTGGGCCTGGGCCTGGGCCTGGGCCTGGGCCTGGGCCTGGGCCCTGGGCCCTGGGCCTGGGCCTGGGCCCTGGGCCTGGGCCTGGGCCTGGGCCTGGGCCTGGGCCTGGGCCTGGGCCTGGGCCTAGGCCCTGGGCCTGGGCCTGGGCCTGGGCCTGGGCCTGGGCCTGGGCCCTAGGCCCTGGGCCCTGGGCCTGGGCCTGGGCCTGGGCCTGGGCCTGGGCCTGGGCCTGGGCCCTGCCTGGGCCTGGGCCTGGGCCTGGGCCCTGGGCCTGGGCCTGGGCCTGGGCCTGGGCCTGGGCCTGGGCCTGGGCCTGGGCCTGGGCCTGGGCCTGGGCCTGGGCCTGGGCCTGGGCCTGGGCCTGGGCCTGGGCCTGGGCCTGGGCCTGGGCCTGGGCCTGGGCCTGGGCCTGGGCCTGGGCCTGGGCCTGGGGCCTGGGCCTGGGCCTGGGCCTGGGCCTGGGCCCTGGGCCTGGGCCTGGGCCTGGGCCTGGGCCTGGGCCCTGGGCCTGGGCCCTGGGCCTGGGCCTGGGCCTGGGCCTGGGCCTGGGCCTGGGCCTGGGCCTGGGCCTGGGCCTGGGCCCTGGGCCTGGGCCTGGGCCTGGGCCTGGGCCCTGGGCCTGGGCCCTGGGCCCTGGGCCCTGGGCCCTGGGCCTGGGCCTGGGCCTGGGCCCTGGGCCTGGGCCTGGGCCTGGGCCTGGGCCTGGGCCTGGGCCTGGGCCCTGGGCCTGGGCCTGGGCCTGGGCCTGGGCCTGGGCCTGGGCCTGGGCCTGGGCCTGGGCCTGGGCCTGGGCCTGGGCCTGAGGCCTGGGCCTGGGCCCTGGGCCCTGGGCCTGGGCCTGGGCCCTGGGCCTGGGCCTGGGCCTGGGCCCTGGGCCTGGGCCTGGGCCTGGGCCTGGGCCCTGGGCCTGGGCCTAGGCCTGGGCCTGGGCCCTGGGCCTGGGCCTGGGCCTGGGCCTGGGCCTGGGCCTGGGCCTGGGCCTGAGCCTGGGCCTGGGCCTGGGCCTGGGCCTGGGCCTGGGCCTGGGCCTGGGCCTGGGCCTGGGCCTGGGCCTGGGCCCTGGGCCTGGGCCTGGGCCTGGGCCTGGGCCTGGGCCTGGGCCTGGGCCTGGGCCTGGGCCTGGGCCTGGGCCTGGGCCTGGGCCTGGGCCTGGGCCCTGAGCCTGGGCCTGGGCCTGGGCCTGGGCCCTGGGCCTGGGCCTGGGCCTGGGCCTGGGCCTAGGCCCTGGGCCTGGGCCCTGGGCCTGGGCCTGGGCCTGGGCCTGGGCCCTGGGCCCTGGGCCTGGGCCTGGGCCTGGGCCTGGGCCTGGGCCTGGGCCTAGGCCCTGGGCCTAGGCCTGGGCCTGGGCCCTGGGCCTGGGCCTGGGCCTGGGCCTGGGCCTGGGCCTGGGCCTGGGCCCTGGGCCTGGGCCTCAGGCCTGGGCCTGGGCCTGGGCCCTGGGCCCTGGGCCTGGGCCTGGGCCTGGGCCTGGGCCTGGGCCCTGGGCCTGGGCCCTGGGCCTGGGCCTGGGCCTGGGCCTGGGCCTGGGCCTGGGCCTGGGCCCTGGGCCTGGGCCTGGGCCTGGGCCTGGGCCTGGGCCTGGGCCTGGGCCTGGGCCTGGGCCTGGGCCTGGGCCCTGGGCCTGGGCCTGGGCCTGGGCCTGGGCCTGGGCCCTGGGCCTGGGCCCTGGGCCTGGGCCTGGGCCTGGGCCTGGGCCTGGGCCTGGGCCCTGGGCCTGGGCCCTGGGCCTGGGCCTGGGCCTAGGCCTGGGCCTGGGCCCTGGGCCTGGGCCTGGGCCTGGGCCTGGGCCTGGGCCTGGGCCTGGGCCTGGGCCTGGGCCTGGGCCCTGGGCCTGGGCCTGGGCCTGGGCCTGGGCCTGGGCCTGGGCCTGGGCCTGGGCCTGGGCCCTGGGCCTGGGCCTGGGCCTGGGCCTGGGCCTGGGCCTGGGCCTGGGCCTGGGCCCTGGGCCTGGGCCTGGGCCCTGGGCCTCAGGCCTGGGCCTGGGCCTGGGCCCTGGGCCTGGGCCTGGGCCTGGGCCCTGGGCCTGGGCCTGGGCCTGGGCCTGGGCCTGGGCCTGGGCCTGGGCCTGGGCCTGGGCCTGGGCCTGGGCCCTGGGCCTGGGCCTGGGCCTGGGCCTGGGCCTGGGCCTGGGCCTGGGCCTGGGCCTGGGCCTGGGCCTGGGCCTGGGCCTGGGCCCTGGGCCTGGGCCTGGGCCTGGGCCTGGGCCTGGGCCCTGGGCCCTGGGCCCTGGGCCTGGGCCTGGGCCTGGGCCTGGGCCTGGGCCTGGGCCTGGGCCTGGGCCTGGGCCTAGGCCTGGGCCTGGGCCTGGGCCTGGGCCTGGGCCTGGGCCCTGGGCCCTGGGCCTGGGCCTGGGCCTGGGCCTGGGCCCTGGGCCTGGGCCTGGGCCTGCCTGGGCCCTGGGCCTGGGCCCTGGGCCTGGGCCTGGGCCTGGGCCTGGGCCTGGGCCCTGGGCCCTGGGCCTGGGCCTGGGCCTGGGCCTGGGCCTGGGCCCTGGGCCTGGGCCTGGGCCTGGGCCCTAGGCCTGGGCCTGGGCCTGGGCCTGGCCTAGGCCTGGGCCTGGGCCTGGGCCTGGGCCCTGGGCCTGGGCCCTGGGCCTGGGCCTGGGCCTGGGCCTGGGCCCTGGGCCTGGGCCTGGGCCCTGGGCCCTGGGCCTGGGCCTGGGCCTGGGCCTGGGCCTGGGCCTGGGCCTGGGCCCTGGGCCTGGGCCTGGGCCTGGGCCTGGGCCCTGGGCCTGGGCCTGGGCCTGGGCCTGGGCCTGGGCCTGGGCCTGGGCCTGGGCCTGGGCCTGGGCCTGGGCCTGGGCCTCAGGCCTGGGCCCTGGGCCTGGGCCCTGGGCCTGGGCCTGGGCCCTGGGCCTGGGCCTGGGCCTGGGCCCTGGGCCGGCCTGGGCCTGGGCCTGGGCCTGGGCCTGGGCCTGGGCCTGGGCCTGGGCCTGGGCCTGGGCCTGGGCCTGGGCCTGGGCCTGGGCCTGGGCCCTGAGCCTGGGCCTGGGCCTGGGCCTGGGCCTGGGCCTGGGCCTGGGCCTGGGCCTGGGCCTGGGCCTGGGCCTGGGCCTGGGCCTGGGCCTGGGCCTGGGCCTGGGCCCTGGGCCTGGGCCTGGGCCTGGGCCTGGGCCTGGGCCTGGGCCTGGGCCTGGGCCTGGGCCTGGGCCCTGGGCCTGGGCCTGGGCCTGGGCCCTGGGCCCTGGGCCTGGGCCTGGGCCCTGGGCCTGGGCCTGGGCCCTGGGCCTGGGCCTGGGCCTGGGCCTGGGCCTGGGCCTGGGCCTGGGCCCTGGGCCTAGGCCTGGGCCTGGGCCTGGGCCTGGGCCTGGGCCTGGGCCCTGGGCCTGGGCCTGGGCCTGGGCCTGGGCCTGGGCCTGGGCCCTGGGCCTGGGCCTGGGCCTGGGCCTGGGCCCTGGGCCTGGGCCTGGGCCTGGGCCTGGGCCTGGGCCTGGGCCTGGGCCTGGGCCTGGGCCTGGGCCTGGGCCTGGGCCTGGGCCTGGGCCTGGGCCTGGGCCTGGGCCTGGGCCCTGGGCCTGGGCCTGGGCCTGGGCCCTGGGCCTGGGGCCTGGGCCTGGGCCTGGGCCTGGGCCTGGGCCTGGGCCTGGGCCTGGGCCTGGGCCTGGGCCTGGGCCTGGGCCTGGGCCTGGGCCTGGGCCTGGGCCTGGGCCTGGGCCTGGGCCTGGGCCTGGGCCTGGGCCTGGGCCTGGGCCTGGGCCTGGGCCTGGGCCTGGGCCTGGGCCTGGGCCTGGGCCTGGGCCTGGGCCTGGGCCTGGGCCTGGGCCTGAGCCTGGGCCTGGGCCTGGGCCTGGGCCCTGGGCCTGGGCCTGGGCCTGGGCCTGGGCCTGGGCCTGGGCCTGGGCCTGGGCCTGGGCCTGGGCCTGGGCCTAGGCCTGGGCCTGGGCCCTGGGCCTGGGCCTGGGCCTGGGCCTGGGCCTGGGCCTGGGCCTGGGCCTGGGCCTGGGCCTGGGCCTGGGCCTGGGCCTGGGCCTGGGCCTGGGCCTGGGCCTGGGCCTGGGCCTGGGCCTGGGCCTGGGCCTGGGCCTGGGCCTGGGCCTGGGCCTGGGCCTGGGCCTGGGCCCTGGGCCTGGGCCTGGGCCTGGGCCTGGGCCCTGGGCCTGGGCCCTGGGCCTGGGCCTGGGCCTGGGCCTGGGCCTGGGCCTAGGCCTGGGCCTGGGCCTGGGCCTGGGCCTGGGCCCTGGGCCTGGGCCTGGGCCTGGGCCTGGGCCTGGGCCTGGGCCTGGGCCTGGGCCTGGGCCTGGGCCTGGGCCTGGGCCTGGGCCTGGGCCTGGGCCCTGGGCCTGGGCCTGGGCCTGGGCCTGGGCCTGGGCCTGGGCCTGGGCCTGGGCCTGGGCCTGGGCCTGGGCCTGGGCCCTGGGCCTGGGCCCTGGGCCTGGGCCTGGGCCTGGGCCTGGGCCTGGGCCCTGGGCCTGGGCCTGGGCCTGGGCCTGGGCCTGGGCCTGGGCCTGGGCCTGGGCCTGGGCCTGGGCCTGGGCCTGGGCCTGGGCCTGGGCCTGGGCCTGGGCCTGGGCCTGGGCCTGGGCCTGGGCCCTGGGCCTGGGCCTGGGCCTGGGCCTGGGCCTGGGCCTGGGCCCTGGGCCTGGGCCTGGGCCTGGGCCTGGGCCTGGGCCTGGGCCTGGGCCTGGGCCTGGGCCTGGGCCTGGGCCTGGGCCTGGGCCTGAGCCTGGGCCTGGGCCTGGGCCTGGGCCTGGGCCTGGGCCTGGGCCTGGGCCCTGGGCCTGGGCCTGGGCCTGGGCCCTGGGCCTGGGCCTGGGCCCTGGGCCTGGGCCTGGGCCTGGGCCCTGGGCCTGGGCCTGGGCCCTGGGCCCTGGGCCTGGGCCTGGGCCTGGGCCTAGGCCTGGGCCTGGGCCTGGGCCTGGGCCCTGGGCCTGGGCCTGGGCCTGGGCCTGGGCCTGGGCCTGGGCCTGGGCCTGGGCCTGGGCCTGGGCCTGGGCCTCAGGCCTGGGCCTGGGCCTGGGCCTGGGCCTGGGCCTGGGCCTGGGCCTGGGCCTGGGCCTGGGCCTGGGCCTGGGCCTGGGCCTGGGCCTGGGCCTGGGCCTGGGCCTGGGCCTGGGCCTGGGCCTGGGCCTGGGCCCCTGGGCCTGGGCCCTGGGCCTGGGCCTGGGCCTGGGCCTGGGCCTGGGCCTGGGCCTGGGCCCTGGGCCTGGGCCTGGGCCTGGGCCTGGGCCTGGGCCTGGGCCTGGGCCTGGGCCTGGGCCTGGGCCTGGGCCTGGGCCTGGGCCCTGGGCCTGGGCCTGGGCCCTGGGCCTGGGCCTGGGCCCTGGGCCTGGGCCTGGGCCTGGGCCTGGGCCTGGGCCTGGGCCTGGGCCTGGGCCTGGGCCTGGGCCTGGGCCCTGGGCCTGGGCCTGGGCCTGGGCCTGGGCCTGGGCCTGGGCCTGGGCCTGGGCCTGGGCCCTGGGCCTGGGCCTGGGCCTGGGCCTGGGCCTGGGCCCTGGGCCTGGGCCTGGGCCCTGGGCCCTGGGCCTAGGCCTGGGCCTGGGCCTGGGCCTGGGCCTGGGCCTGGGCCTGGGCCCTGGGCCTGGGCCTGGGCCTGGGCCTGGGCCTGGGCCTGGGCCTGGGCCTGGGCCTGGGCCTGGGCCTGGGCCTGGGCCTGGGCCTGGGCCTGGGCCCTGGGCCTGGGCCCTGGGCCTGGGCCTGGGCCTGGGCCTGGGCCTGGGCCTGGGCCTGGGCCTGGGCCTGGGCCTGGGCCTGGGCCTGGGCCTGGGCCTGGGCCTGGGCCTGGGCCCTGGGCCTGGGCCTGGGCCTGGGCCCTGGGCCTAGGCCTGGGCCTGGGCCTGGGCCTGGGCCTGGGCCTGGGCCTGGGCCCTGGGCCTGGGCCTGGGCCTGGGCCTGGGCCTGGGCCTGGGCCTGGGCCTGGGCCTGGGCCTGGGCCTGGGCCTGGGCCCTGGGCCTGGGCCTGGGCCCTGGGCCCTGGGCCTGGGCCTGGGCCTGGGCCTGGGCCTGGGCCTGGGCCTGGGCCCTGGGCCTGGGCCTGGGCCTGGGCCTGGGCCTGGGCCTGGGCCTGGGCCTGGGCCTGGGCCTGGGCCTGGGCCTGGGCCTGGGCCTGGGCCTGAGCCTGGGCCTGAGCCTGGGCCTGGGCCCTGGGCCTGGGCCTGGGCCTGGGCCTGGGCCTGGGCCTGGGCCTGGGCCTGGGCCCTGGGCCTGGGCCTGGGCCTGGGCCTGGGCCCTGGGCCTGGGCCTGGGCCTGGGCCTGGGCCTGGGCCTGGGCCTGGGCCTGGGCCCTGGGCCTGGGCCTGGGCCTGGGCCTGGGCCTGGGCCCTGGGCCTGGGCCTGGGCCTGGGCCTGGGCCTGGGCCTGGGCCTGGGCCTGGGCCTGGGCCTGGGCCTGGGCCTGGGCCTGGGCCTGGGCCTGGGCCTGGGCCTGGGCCTGGGCCTGGGCCTGGGCCTGGGCCTGGGCCTGGGCCTGGGCCTGGGCCTGGGCCTGGGCCTGGGCCTGGGCCTGGGCCTGGGCCTGGGCCTGGGCCTGGGCCTGGGCCTGGGCCTGGGCCTGGGCCTGGGCCTGGGCCCTGGGCCTGGGCCTGGGCCCTGGGCCTGGGCCTGGGCCTGGGCCTGGGCCCTGGGCCTGGGCCTGGGCCTGGGCCTGGGCCTGGGCCTGGGCCCTGGGCCTGGGCCTGGGCCTGGGCCTGGGCCTGGGCCTGGGCCCTGGGCCTGGGCCCTGGGCCCTGGGCCTGGGCCTGGGCCCTGGGCCTGGGCCTGGGCCTGGGCCTGGGCCTGGGCCTGGGCCTGGGCCCTGGGCCTGGGCCTGGGCCTGGGCCTGGGCCTGGGCCTGGGCCTGGGCCTGGGCCTGGGCCTGGGCCTGGGCCTGGGCCTGGGCCTGGGCCTGGGCCTGCAGGCCTGGGCCTGGGCCCTGGGCCTGGGCCTGGGCCTGGGCCTGGGCCTGGGCCCTGGGCCTGGGCCTGGGCCTGGGCCCTGGGCCTGGGCCTGGGCCTGGGCCTGGGCCTGGGCCCTGGGCCTGGGCCTGGGCCTGGGCCCTGGGCCTGGGCCTGGGCCTGGGCCTGGGCCTGGGCCTGGGCCTGGGCCTGGGCCTGGGCCTGGGCCTGGGCCTGGGCCTGGGCCTGGGCCCTGGGCCTGGGCCTGGGCCTGGGCCTGGGCCTGGGCCTGGGCCTGGGCCTGGGCCTGAGCCTGGGCCTGGGCCTGGGCCTGGGCCTGGGCCTGGGCCTGGGCCTGGGCCTGGGCCTGGGCCCTGGGCCTGGGCCTGGGCCTGGGCCTGGGCCTGGGCCTGGGCCTGGGCCTGGGCCTGGGCCTGGGCCTGGGCCTGGGCCTGGGCCTGGGCCTGGGCCTGGGCCTGGGCCTGGGCCTGGGCCTGGGCCTGGGCCCTAGGCCTGGGCCTGGGCCTGGGCCTGGGCCTGGGCCTGGGCCTGGGCCTGGGCCTGGGCCTGGGCCCTGGGCCTGGGCCTGGGCCTGGGCCTGGGCCTGGGCCTGGGCCTGGGCCTGGGCCTGGGCCTGGGCCTGGGCCCTGGGCCTGGGCCTGGGCCTGGGCCCTGGGCCTGGGCCCTGGGCCTGGGCCTGGGCCCTGGGCCTGGGCCTGGGCCTGGGCCTGGGCCTGGGCCTGGGCCTGGGCCTGGGCCTGGGCCTGGGCCTGGGCCTGGGCCTGGGCCTGGGCCTGGGCCTGGGCCTGGGCCTGGGCCCTGGGCCTGGGCCTGGGCCTGGGCCCTGGGCCTGGGCCTGGGCCTGGGCCTGGGCCTGGGCCTGGGCCTGGGCCCTGGGCCCTGGGCCCTGGGCCTGGGCCTGGGCCTGGGCCTGGGCCTGGGCCTGGGCCCTGGGCCTGGGCCTAGGCCTGGGCCTGGGCCTGGGCCTGGGCCTGGGCCCTGGGCCTGGGCCTGGGCCTAGGCCCTGGGCCTGGGCCTGGGCCCTGGGCCTGGGCCTGGGCCTGGGCCTGGGCCTGGGCCTGGGCCTGGGCCTGGGCCTGGGCCTGGGCCTGGGCCTGGGCCTGGGCCTGGGCCTGGGCCTGGGCCTGGGCCTGGGCCTGGGCCTGGGCCTGGGCCTGGGCCTGGGCCTGGGCCTGGGCCTGGGCCTGGGCCTGGGCCTGGGCCTGGGCCTGGGCCTGGGCCTGGGCCCTGGGCCTGGGCCTGGGCCTGGGCCTGAGCCTGGGCCTGGGCCTGGGCCTGGGCCTGGGCCTGGGCCTGGGCCCTGGGCCTGGGCCTGGGCCTGGGCCTGGGCCTGGGCCTGGGCCTGGGCCTGGGCCTGGGCCTGGGCCCCTGGGCCTGGGCCTGGGCCTGGGCCTGGGCCTGGGCCTGGGCCTGGGCCTGGGCCTGGGCCTGGGCCTGGGCCTGGGCCCTGGGCCTGGGCCTGGGCCTGGGCCTGGGCCCTGGGCCTGGGCCTGGGCCTGGGCCCTGGGCCTGGGCCTGGGCCTGGGCCTGGGCCTGGGCCTGGGCCTGGGCCTGGGCCTGGGCCTGGGCCCTGGGCCTGGGCCTGGGCCTGGGCCTGGGCCCTGGGCCCTGGGCCTGGGCCTGGGCCTGGGCCTGGGCCTGGGCCTGGGCCTGGGCCTGGGCCTGGGCCTGGGCCTGGGCCTGGGCCTGGGCCTGGGCCTGGGCCTGGGCCTGGGCCTGGGCCCTGGGCCCTGGGCCTCAGGCCTGGGCCTGGGCCTGGGCCTGGGCCTGGGCCTGGGCCTGGGCCTGGGCCCTGGGCCTGGGCCTGGGCCTGGGCCTGGGCCTGGGCCCTGGGCCTGGGCCTGGGCCTGGGCCTGGGCCTGGGCCTGGGCCTGGGCCTGGGCCTGGGCCTGGGCCCTGGGCCCTGGGCCTGGGCCCTGGGCCTGGGCCTGGGCCTGGGCCTGGGCCTGGGCCTGGGCCTGGGCCTGGGCCTGGGCCCTGGGCCTAGGCCTGGGCCTGGGCCTGGGCCTGGGCCCTGGGCCTGGGCCTGGGCCCTGGGCCTGGGCCTGGGCCTGGGCCTGGGCCTGGGCCTGGGCCTGGGCCTGGGCCTGGGCCTGGGCCCTGGGCCCTGGGCCTGGGCCTGGGCCCTGGGCCTGGGCCTGGGCCTGGGCCTGGGCCTGGGCCCTGGGCCTGGGCCTGGGCCTGGGCCTGGGCCTGGGCCTGGGCCTGGGCCTGGGCCTGGGCCTGGGCCTGGGCCCTGGGCCTGGGCCTGGGCCTGGGCCCTGGGCCTGGGCCTGGGCCTGGGCCCTGGGCCTGGGCCTGGGCCTGGGCCTGGGCCTGGGCCCTGGGCCTGGGCCTGGGCCTGGGCCTGGGCCTGGGCCCTGGGCCCTGGGCCTGGGCCCTGGGCCTGGGCCTGGGCCTGGGCCCTGGGCCCTGGGCCTGGGCCTGGGCCTGGGCCTGGGCCTGGGCCCTGGGCCTGGGCCCTGGGCCTGGGCCTGGGCCTGGGCCTGGGCCTGGGCCTGGGCCTGGGCCTGGGCCTGGGCCTGGGCCCTGGGCCTGGGCCTGGGCCTGGGCCTGGGCCTGGGCCCTGGGCCTGGGCCTGGGCCTGGGCCTGGGCCTGGGCCTGGGCCTGGGCCTGGGCCTGGGCCTGGGCCTGGGCCTGGGCCCTGGGCCTGGGCCCTGGGCCTGGGCCTGGGCCTGGGCCTGGGCCTGGGCCTGGGCCTGGGCCTGGGCCTAGGCCTGGGCCTGGGCCTGGGCCTGGGCCTGGGCCTGGGCCTGGGCCTGGGCCTGGGCCTGGGCCTGGGCCTGGGCCCTGGGCCCTGGGCCTGGGCCTGGGCCCTGGGCCTGGGCCTGGGCCCTGGGCCTGGGCCTGGGCCTGGGCCTGGGCCTGGGCCTGGGCCTGGGCCTGGGCCTGGGCCTGGGCCTGGGCCTGGGCCTGGGCCTGGGCCTGGGCCTGGGCCTGGGCCTGGGCCTGGGCCTGGGCCTGGGCCCTGGGCCTGGGCCCTGGGCCTGGGCCTGGGCCTGGGCCTGGGCCCTGGGCCTGGGCCTGGGCCCTGGGCCTGGGCCTGGGCCTGGGCCTGGGCCTGGGCCTGGGCCTGGGCCTGGGCCTGGGCCTGGGCCTGGGCCTGGGCCTGGGCCTGGGCCTGGGCCTGGGCCTGGGCCTAGGCCTGGGCCTGGGCCTGGGCCTGGGCCTGGGCCCTGGGCCTGGGCCTGGGCCTGGGCCTGGGCCTGGGCCTGGGCCTGGGCCCTGGGCCTGGGCCTGGGCCTGGGCCTGGGCCTAGGCCTGGGCCTGGGCCTGGGCCTGGGCCTGGGCCTGGGCCTGGGCCTGGGCCTGGGCCTGGGCCTGGGCCTGGGCCTGGGCCTGGGCCTGGGCCTGGGCCTGGGCCCTAGGCCTAGGCCTGGGCCCTGGGCCTGGGCCTGGGCCTGGGCCTGGGCCTGGGCCTGGGCCTGGGCCTGGGCCTGGGCCTGGGCCTGGGCCTGGGCCTGGGCCTGGGCCTGGGCCCTGGGCCTGGGCCTGGGCCTGGGCCTGGGCCTGGGCCTGGGCCTGGGCCTGGGCCTGGGCCTGGGCCCTGGGCCTGGGCCTGGGCCTGGGCCTGGGCCCTGGGCCCTGGGCCTGGGCCTGGGCCTGGGCCTGGGCCTGGGCCTGGGCCTGGGCCTGGGCCTGGGCCCTGGGCCTGGGCCTGGGCCTGGGCCTGGGCCTGGGCCTGGGCCTGGGCCTGGGCCTGGGCCTGGGCCTGGGCCTGGGCCTGGGCCTGGGCCTGGGCCTGGGCCTGGGCCCTGGGCCTGGGCCTGGGCCTGGGCCTGGGCCTGGGCCCTGGGCCTGGGCCTGGGCCCTGGGCCTGGGCCTGGGCCTGGGCCTGGGCCTGGGCCTGGGCCCTGGGCCTGGGCCCTGGGCCTGGGCCTGGGCCTGGGCCTGGGCCTGGGCCTGGGCCTGGGCCTGGGCCCTGGGCCCTGGGCCTGGGCCTGGGCCTGGGCCTAGGCCTAGGCCTGGGCCTGGGCCCTGGGCCTGGGCCTGGGCCTGGGCCTGGGCCTGGGCCTGGGCCTGGGCCCTGGGCCTGGGCCTGGGCCTGGGCCTGGGCCTGGGCCTGGGCCTGGGCCTGGGCCTGGGCCTGGGCCTGGGCCTGGGCCTGGGCCTGGGCCTGGGCCTGGGCCTGGGCCTGGGCCTGGGCCTGGGCCTGGGCCTGGGCCTGGGCCTGGGCCTGGGCCTGGGCCTGGGCCCTGGGCCTGGGCCTGGGCCCTGGGCCTGGGCCCTGGGCCTGGGCCCTGGGCCTGGGCCTGGGCCTGGGCCTGGGCCTGGGCCTGGGCCTGGGCCTGGGCCTGGGCCTGGGCCTGGGCCTGGGCCTGGGCCTGGGCCTGGGCCTGGGCCTGGGCCTGGGCCTGGGCCTCAGGCCTGGGCCTGGGCCTGGGCCTGGGCCTGGGCCTGGGCCTGGGCCCTGGGCCTGGGCCCTGGGCCTGGGCCCTGGGCCTGGGCCTGGGCCTGGGCCTGGGCCTGGGCCTGGGCCTGGGCCTGGGCCTGGGCCTGGGCCTGGGCCTGGGCCTGGGCCTGGGCCTGGGCCTGGGCCTGGGCCTGGGCCTGGGCCTGGGCCTGGGCCTGGGCCTGGGCCTGGGCCTGGGCCTGGGCCTGGGCCTGGGCCTGGGCCTGGGCCCTGGGCCTGGGCCCTGGGCCTGGGCCTGGGCCTGGGCCTGGGCCTGGGCCCTGGGCCTGGGCCTGGGCCTGGGCCTGGGCCTGGGCCTGGGCCTGGGCCTGGGCCTGGGCCTGGGCCTAGGCCCTGGGCCTGGGCCTGGGCCTGGGCCTGGGCCTGGGCCTGGGCCTGGGCCTGGGCCTGGGCCTGGGCCCTGGGCCTGGGCCTGGGCCTGGGCCTGGGCCCTGGGCCTGGGCCTGGGCCTGGGCCTGGGCCTGGGCCCTGGGCCTGGGCCTGGGCCCTGGGCCTGGGCCTGGGCCTGGGCCTGGGCCTGGGCCTGGGCCTGGGCCTGGGCCTGGGCCTGGGCCCTGGGCCTGGGCCCTGGGCCTGGGCCCTGGGCCTGGGCCTGGGCCTGGGCCTGGGCCTGGGCCTGGGCCCTGGGCCTGGGCCTGGGCCTGGGCCTGGGCCTGGGCCTGGGCCCTGGGCCTGGGCCTGGGCCTGGGCCTGGGCCTGGGCCTGGGCCTGGGCCTGGGCCTGGGCCTGGGCCTGGGCCTGGGCCTGGGCCTAGGCCTGGGCCTGGGCCTGGGCCTAGGCCTGGGCCTGGGCCTGGGCCTGGGCCTGGGCCTGGGCCTGGGCCTGGGCCTGGGCCTGGGCCCTGGGCCTGGGCCCTGGGCCTGGGCCTGGGCC
The DNA here is from genome assembly GCA_021437795.1 of Rhodamnia rubescens. Taxonomy (NCBI): domain Eukaryota; kingdom Viridiplantae; phylum Streptophyta; class Magnoliopsida; order Myrtales; family Myrtaceae; genus Rhodamnia; species Rhodamnia rubescens. Next base: position 4,552,764 of record JAILYA010000019.1, on the reverse strand, counting down.
TGGGCCTGGGCCTGGGCCTGGGCCTGGGCCTGGGCCTGGGCCTGGGCCCTGGGCCTGGGCCTGGGCCTGGGCCCTGGGCCTGGGCCTGGGCCTGGGCCTGGGCCTGGGCCTGGGCCTGGGCCCTGGGCCTGGGCCTGGGCCTGGGCCTGGGCCTGGGCCTGGGCCTGGGCCTGGGCCTGGGCCTGGGCCTGGGCCTGGGCCTGGGCCTGGGCCTGGGCCTGGGCCTGGGCCTGGGCCTGGGCCTGGGCCTGGGCCTGGGCCTGGGCCTGGGCCTGGGCCTGGGCCTGGGCCTGGGCCTGGGCCCTGGGCCTGGGCCTGGGCCCTGGGCCCTGGGCCTGGGCCTGGGCCCTGGGCCTGGGCCTGGGCCTGGGCCTGGGCCTGGGCCCTGGGCCCTGGGCCCTGGGCCTGGGCCCTGGGCCCTGGGCCTGGGCCTGGGCCTGGGCCTGGGCCTGGGCCTGGGCCTGGGCCTGGGCCTGGGCCTGGGCCTGGGCCTGGGCCTGGGCCTGGGCCTGGGCCCTGGGCCTGGGCCTGGGCCTGGGCCTGGGCCTGGGCCTGGGCCTGGGCCCTGGGCCTGGGCCTGGGCCTGGGCCTGGGCCTGGGCCTGGGCCTGGGCCTGGGCCTGGGCCTGGGCCTGGGCCTGGGCCCTGGGCCTGGGCCCTGGGCCTGGGCCTGGGCCTGGGCCCTGGGCCTGGGCCTGGGCCTGGGCCTAGGCCTAGGCCTGGGCCTGGGCCTAGGCCTGGGCCCTGGGCCTGGGCCTGGGCCTGGGCCTGGGCCTGGGCCTGGGCCTGGGCCTGGGCCTGGGCCTGGGCCTGGGCCTGGGCCTGGGCCCTGGGCCCTGGGCCCTGGGCCCTGGGCCTGGGCCCTGGGCCTGGGCCTGGGCCTGGGCCTGGGCCCTGGGCCTAGGCCTGGGCCTAGGCCTGGGCCTAGGCCCTGGGCCTGGGCCTGGGCCTGGGCCCTGGGCCTGGGCCTGGGCCTGGGCCTGGGCCTGGGCCTGGGCCTGGGCCTGGGCCTGGGCCTGGGCCCTGGGCCTGGGCCCTGGGCCTGGGCCTGGGCCTGGGCCTGGGCCTGGGCCCTGGGCCTGGGCCTGGGCCTGGGCCTGGGCCTGGGCCTGGGCCTGGGCCTGGGCCTGGGCCTGGGCCTGGGCCTGGGCCTGGGCCCTGGGCCTGGGCCTGGGCCTGGGCCCTGGGCCTGGGCCTGGGCCTGGGCCTGGGCCTGGGCCTGGGCCTGGGCCTGGGCCTGGGCCTGGGCCCTGGGCCTGGGCCTGGGCCTGGGCCTGGGCCCTGGGCCTGGGCCTGGGCCTGGGCCTGGGCCTGGGCCTGGGCCTGGGCCCTGGGCCTGGGCCTAGGCCTGGGCCTAGGCCTGGGCCTGGGCCTGGGCCTGGGCCTGGGCCTGGGCCCTGGGCCTGGGCCTGGGCCTGGGCCCTGGGCCCTGGGCCTGGGCCTGGGCCTGAGCCTGGGCCCTGGGCCTAGGCCTGGGCCTGGGCCTGGGCCTGGGCCTGGGCCTGGGCCCTGGGCCTGGGCCTGGGCCCTGGGCCTGGGCCTGGGCCTGGGCCTGGGCCTGGGCCTGGGCCTGGGCCTGGGCCTGGGCCTGGGCCTGGGCCTGGGCCTGGGCCTGGGCCTGGGCCCTGGGCCTGGGCCTGGGCCTGGGCCCTGGGCCTGGGCCTAGGCCTGGGCCTGGGCCTGGGCCTGGGCCCTGGGCCTGGGCCTGGGCCCTGGGCCTGGGCCTGGGCCTGGGCCTGGGCCCTGGGCCTGGGCCTGGGCCTGGGCCTGGGCCTGGGCCTGGGCCTGGGCCTGGGCCTGGGCCTGGGCCTGGGCCTGGGCCTGGGCCTGGGCCTGGGCCTGGGCCTGGGCCCTGGGCCTGGGCCTGGGCCTGGGCCTGGGCCTGGGCCTGGGCCCTGGGCCCTGGGCCTGGGCCCTGGGCCTGGGCCTGGGCCTGGGCCTGGGCCTGGGCCTGGGCCTGGGCCTGGGCCTGGGCCTGGGCCTGGGCCTAGGCCTGGGCCTGGGCCTGGGCCTGGGCCTGGGCCTGGGCCTGGGCCTGGGCCTGGGCCTGGGCCCTGGGCCTGGGCCCTGGGCCTGGGCCTGGGCCTGGGCCTGGGCCTGGGCCTGGGCCCTGGGCCTGGGCCTGGGCCTGGGCCTGGGCCTGGGCCTGGGCCTGGGCCTGGGCCTGGGCCTGGGCCCTGGGCCTGGGCCTGGGCCTGGGCCTGGGCCTGGGCCTGGGCCTGGGCCTGGGCCTGGGCCTGGGCCTGGGCCTGGGCCTGGGCCCTGGGCCTGGGCCTGGGCCTGGGCCTGGGCCTGGGCCTGGGCCTGGGCCCTGGGCCTGGGCCCTGGGCCTGGGCCTGGGCCTGGGCCTGGGCCCTGGGCCCTGGGCCTGGGCCTGGGCCTGGGCCTGGGGCCTGGGCCTGGGCCCTGGGCCTGGGCCCTGGGCCTGGGCCTGGGCCTGGGCCTGGGGCCTGGGCCTGGGCCTGGGCCTGGGCCTGGGCCTGGGCCTGGGCCTGGGCCTGGGCCTGGGCCTGGGCCTGGGCCTGGGCCTGGGCCTGGGCCTGGGCCTGGGCCTGGGCCTGGGCCCTGGGCCTGGGCCTGGGCCCTGGGCCCTGGGCCTGGGCCTGGGCCTGGGCCTGGGCCTGGGCCTAGGCCTGGGCCTGGGCCTGGGCCTGGGCCTGGGCCTGGGCCCTGGGCCTGGGCCTGGGCCTGGGCCCTGGGCCTGGGCCCTGGGCCTGGGCCTGGGCCTGGGCCTGGGCCTGGGCCTGGGCCTGGGCCTGGGCCTGGGCCTGGGCCCTGGGCCTGGGCCTGGGCCTGGGCCTGGGCCCTAGGCCTGGGCCTGGGCCTGGGCCTGGGCCTGGGCCTGGGCCTGGGCCTAGGCCTGGGCCTGGGCCTGGGCCTGGGCCTGGGCCTGGGCCTGGGCCCTGGGCCCTGGGCCTGGGCCTGGGCCTGGGCCTGGGCCTGGGCCCTGGGCCTGGGCCTGGGCCTGGGCCTGGGCCTGGGCCTGGGCCTGGGCCTGGGCCTGGGCCTGGGCCCTGGGCCTGGGCCTGGGCCTGGGCCTGGGCCTGGGCCTGGGCCTGGGCCCTGGGCCTGGGCCTGGGCCTGGGCCTGGGCCTGGGCCTGGGCCCTGGGCCTGGGCCTGGGCCTGGGCCTGGGCCTGGGCCTGGGCCTGGGCCTGGGCCTGGGCCCTGGGCCTGGGCCCTGGGCCTGGGCCTGGGCCTGGGCCTGGGCCTGGGCCTGGGCCCTGGGCCTGGGCCTGGGCCTGGGCCTGGGCCTGGGCCTGGGCCTGGGCCTGGGCCTGGGCCTGGGCCTGGGCCTGGGCCTGGGCCTGGGCCTGGGCCTGGGCCTGGGCCTGGGCCTGGGCCCTGGGCCTGGGCCTGGGCCTGGGCCTGGGCCTGGGCCTGGGCCTAGGCCTGGGCCCTGGGCCTGGGCCTGGGCCTGGGCCTGGGCCTGGGCCCTGGGCCTGGGCCTGGGCCTGGGCCTGGGCCTGGGCCTGGGCCTGGGCCTGGGCCTGGGCCTGGGCCCTGGGCCTGGGCCTGGGCCTGGGCCTGGGCCTGGGCCTGGGCCTGGGCCTGGGCCTGGGCCCTGGGCCTGGGCCCTGGGCCTGGGCCTGGGCCTGGGCCTGGGCCTGGGCCTGGGCCTGGGCCTGGGCCCTGGGCCCCTGGGCCTGGGCCTGGGCCTGGGCCTGGGCCTCTGGGCCTGGGCCTGGGCCTGGGCCTGGGCCCTGGGCCTGGGCCTGGGCCTGGCCTGGGCCTGGGCCCTGGGCCTGGGCCTGGGCCTGGGCCTGGGCCTGGGCCTGGGCCTGGGCCTGGGCCTGGGCCTGGGCCTGGGCCTGGGCCTGGGCCTGGGCCTGGGCCTGGGCCTGGGCCTGGGCCTGGGCCTGGGCCTGGGCCCTGGGCCTGGGCCTGGGCCTGGGCCCTGGGCCTGGGCCTGGGCCTGGGCCTGGGCCCTGGGCCCTGGGCCTGGGCCTGGGCCTGGGCCTGGGCCCTGGGCCTGGGCCTGGGCCTGGGCCTGGGCCCTGGGCCTGGGCCCTGGGCCTGGGCCTGGGCCTGGGCCTGGGCCCTGGGCCTGGGCCTGGGCCCTGGGCCTGGGCCCTGGGCCTGGGCCTGGGCCTGGGCCTGGGCCCTGGGCCCTGGGCCTGGGCCTGGGCCCTGGGCCTGGGCCTGGGCCCTGGGCCTGGGCCTGGGCCCTGGGCCTGGGCCTGGGCCTGGGCCCTGGGCCTGGGCCTGGGCCTGGGCCTGGGCCCTGGGCCTGGGCCTGGGCCTGGGCCTGGGCCCTGGGCCTGGGCCTAGGCCTGGGCCTGGGCCTCAGGCCTGGGCCTGGGCCTGGGCCTGGGCCCTGGGCCTGGGCCTGGGCCTGGGCCTGGGCCCTGGGCCTGGGCCCTGGGCCTGGGCCTGGGCCTGGGCCTGGGCCTGGGCCTGGGCCTGGGCCTGGGCCTGGGCCTGGGCCTGGGCCTAGGCCCTGGGCCTGGGCCTGGGCCCTGGGCCTGGGCCCTGGGCCTGGGCCCTGGGCCTGGGCCTGGGCCTGGGCCTGGGCCTGGGCCTGGGCCTGGGCCCTGGGCCTGGGCCTGGGCCTGGGCCCTGGGCCTGGGCCCTGGGCCTGGGCCTGGGCCTGGGCCTGGGCCTGGGCCTGGGCCCTGGGCCTGGGCCTGGGCCCTGGGCCCTGGGCCTGGGCCTGGGCCTGGGCCTGGGGCCTGGGCCTGGGCCTGGGCCCTGGGCCCTGGGCCTGGGCCTGGGCCTGGGCCTGGGCCCTGGGCCTGGGCCCTGGGCCTAGGCCTGGGCCCTGGGCCTGGGCCTGGGCCTGGGCCTGGGCCTGGGCCTGGGCCTGGGCCTGGGCCTGGGCCTGGGCCTGGGCCTGGGCCTGGGCCCTGGGCCCTGGGCCTGGGCCTAGGCCTGGGCCCTGGGCCTGGGCCCTGGGCCTGGGCCTAGGCCTGGGCCTGGGCCTGGGCCCTGGGCCTGGGCCTGGGCCTGGGCCTCAGGCCTGGGCCTGGGCCTAGGCCTGGGCCTGGGCCTGGGCCTAGGCCTGGGCCTGGGCCTGGGCCTGGGCCCTGGGCCTGGGCCTGGGCCCTGGGCCTGGGCCCTGGGCCTGGGCCCTGGGCCCTGGGCCTGGGCCTGGGCCTGGGCCCTGGGCCCTGGGCCTGGGCCTGGGCCTGGGCCTGGGCCTGGGCCTGGGCCCTGGGCCCTGGGCCTGGGCCTGGGCCTGGGCCTGGGCCCTAGGCCTGGGCCTGGGCCTGGGCCTGGGCCCTGGGCCTGGGCCTGGGCCTGGGCCCTGGGCCCTGGGCCTGGGCCCTGGGCCTGGGCCTGGGCCCTGGGCCTGGGCCTGGGCCTAGGCCTAGGCCCTAGGCCCTGGGCCTGGGCCTGGGCCTGGGCCTGGGCCCTGGGCCTAGGCCTAGGCCTAAACCTAAAGGCCCTAAACCTAGGCCTAAAACCCTAAACCCTAAACCCTAAACCCTAAACCTTAAACCTAAAACCTAAACCCTAAACCCTAAATCCTAAACCCTAGGGTTTATGGTTTTACCATTTAAGGGTTAGCGATTTTAGGATTCGGGGGTTAGCATATTAGGGTTTAGTAATTTTGGGGTTAGTAGTTTGGGGGTGAGCAATTTTGGATTTGGGGCTTGGCGGTTTGGGGGTGAATAGTTTAGGGTTTATTGTTTTGGGGGTTAGCGATTTAGGATTTAAAGTTTAGGGGTTACTATATAGGGGTTATTGGTTTTGGGGTTAGTGATTAGGGTTTAAAGGTTTGGGGTGTAGGAGATAGCGGATTAGGGTTTCGCGGTAGGGGTTAGTTGTTTGGGAGTTAGCAATTTAGGGGTGAGCGGTTGGGGGGTTGGGGGTTAGTGTTTAGGGGTTAGTGGTTTGGGGTTAGCGCTTTATGGGTTACGGTTTGTGGGTTAGCAATTTAGGGGTTATGATTTTAGGGTTTAGGGTTTAGGATTTACCGGTTTGGGGTTTATAATTTAGTATATAGGGCCTAGGGTGGCGGCGACGTCCGGCCGACGACAATCGATGACCAAGTTTTTCAATTTAAAAATGCTCGCTGAAATTTGAAAATTTTAAAATTTTCAATTCAAAATTTTCAAACCGCCAAAAAGTCCCACCAAGTTTTGGAATTCAAAAATTACCACGAATTTTGAAATTTTAAAAAATTTCAATTCCAAATTTTTAAAACCACAAAAAAATTCCTGAAGTTTTCGATTTCAAAAATTCGCTCAAAATTTCTAAATTTGAAAATTTTGAATTCAAAATTTTCAAATTGTTAAAAAGTCCCGCCAAGTTTTTGAATTCAAAAATTCCCGCAAAATTTGCCAATTCGGCCGACGGAGGTGTTGACACTTAAATTTTGACCATCCATTTTAATCATTAACTTTTGCATAAAAATTAGGGATTAATTTAGTCCCTACAAAAAATAATAATTAAATCATCTTGCATATAGTTTGCACTTAGTTCATTTTAATTTTTAATTTTTTAGTGTAGGACTAACGGTGGACGAGGTAAAATGAATTGGGCTAAGTGCGGGGAGAAAAGAGGGTTTGGAGAAGTATGTTATTTTCTTAACGGCCTAAATTATTGATTGGAATTCAAAACAATTCATTTGTTATATAGGCGTGGTTATTGGGCCGGCGAATCAACAAAAGCTGATTTTTTCGGTTGTGAGAATAAAAGGAAAAGATGAGATGAGCACATACGGTTAAGATCTTCGCAAGTGCATATCCGCAAGGGAAACGAGAAAAGAAAGAGCATCGTAACAAAAAAATCGTAATCTGATTTCTCTCTAGCTAACAGAGACCTACTTGTCTATAAAAGAGACCTTGATTCACGATTGGGGGGGGGAGGGGGTTAAAAAAAAAAAAAGTTTTTTCGTCCGGGTGAGAAAGAAAAGAGGGCAGCCACAAGAAGTCTCTTGTAGGCGTCGATGATTGCTCCGTTTATCATCTTCACCATGTCCTTTACATGAGAGAGAGAGAGAGAGTCCATCATCCACCGAGAAAGGCGATAGAAAAGCGAGAAGAGGGTCGACATCATTAAAAAAGAGTTCTATTTTTTTCCTCTCGGTGAATACAAGGTTCATCTCGGACGATACTCGAAGGCGCCGGCTCAATCTCGGTCTTCATCAATAATTAAGCATGGAATCCCATTTTCATTCTTGATCGAGCAGATTTCGGCAACGACAAGTGACCTGGCCAAGCAGCCACCATTTTCGCTTGTTTGCTTCGACAACGAAGGTCTCGGCATCCCTACGTGTCGTTGCAATCCCTCGGCTAACCAATGTTCACCGCCGGTCATTACCTCAACCCTGTCGTGACTTGAATACGGCCCGAGACCAGTGAGCACGACAAATCACCGAGCACTTGACAACGTCTCGAGAAGACACGAGAAGATGAGAGAAAAAAGTTGCTTTCTTTTACGTGCCGCTCACTAGCAATCTCTTACTCCCATGCCAAGTTCGGGTCATCAAGTCCATGCGAATCCAAAGTTGCTTGATCCCAAAAGCTTGCGGGTGTTAGTGGTCTTGGTTCAAATTAAGAAGGCTTACCTCCAATCAAGGTATTTTTCTCTAATTTTGAATATTTGGATACCTTATTTTGCATAGATCGTGAAGTCAATTGCATATTCTTGAGAATTCGGTTGCTTCATTTAAAGTATTGCGATATTTGATTGATTGCATGTTTAAATTATGCATCCTTTAGAAAAAAAAAACTCTTGAGATATCAAAATCTTTCAAAAAATGTGATCGATTAGGAAAATCTCCTAATCCGCAACTTGCCACACGAGCAAGGATTTGAGTTCAATCGTTAATCGTAGGATTACGAATTAAAGATTGACTCAAATATCCGCGAAATATTTTCAAAAATCGGTTGAGATATCTATTTTCTCGATTGATTTGATTGGCATAATATCTTTAGAATGGACATTCTCTTGAGTGATATTTAAAATTCTAAAGATATTACATTGCATTTTGGATAAAAGTTGCATTTTAGAATTAGAATCATGTAGATATTTGCACGTTCAATTTTAGAATAAGTCAATTTAGATTTGCGAGTCTAGGATAGAATCTGCATATTTGAGTTGATTTTCATGTCTAAAATAATTCATCTTTAATATGTTAGGGTTTAGGCTAATTTAAATCTTAAAATATGTAAGATAATTATCTTTAGGCATAGTTTTATTTAGGAACATTTATTAATCCGAAAATACAAAAAAATCAAAAACAATATCGTCATGTCATTTGCATGCTAGGTTTAGATCATATAGAATCTGCATGCTTAGGTCTTTAATTCATATGTCATGTAGTTAATTTAATTAGATGGTAATCGCATGTCATCTAAGTTAGTCATGTAGTTTAATTGAATTCATATGCATTCTTAGGATAGTTTGCATTTACTTATGTCATTGCATTTAGAACGATTTCATGCATTACATTTAGTTTATTTTTCATTAAAAAATAAAAATCCAAAAGTGAACAATTTGTCTTGGCGCATGCTTCCTGCAATTACTTTCGATTTACGGATGTTCATTAATTGATTGTGCAACCGCATGATAACCTTTGTTGTGGCTTAGGTTAAAATCAAATAATATTACTTGACAAAATCCTTTTTCATTAAATGAAATGGTACCGAAAGAGCGTTAGAGCAATCTAGCGTAATCAAGTCCCCGGACTTAGAATCTACAGTTCGTAGAAGTAATTTAGTTCTCCCACTAATTTACTTGGGTTTCTAATCGACCTACCAAAAATGATTAGTGGCGACTCCAATTTAAAACTCCTTGCATGTTAAGTTGCGATTTGGTATGGAATTGGGAGAGTTCGAGTTAGATTAGTTAATTCGTTTAATTAATCTAATAATCCATTAGCCCCGAAAATTTTCAATTTTTAGGTCGCGACAAGAGGCGGCGGCGACCGGAGGCGGCGGGGGCAGCGACGTCGGGCGGCAAGGGGAACGTGGGCGCGACGAAGGTGGCAAGGTAGAGCGACCGGCGGCGGCGACGACGGATGCGGCGACGTCCGCAACGGCGACAACCGTCGAAGTTTTTAAATTCAAAAATCCCCACGAAATTTGAAAAGTAAAAAAATTTCAATTAAAAATTTTAAAATGGCCAAGAAGTCCCACCAAGTTTTTGAATTCAAAAATAACCGTGAAATTTGAAAATTTAAAAAATTTCAATTCAAAATTGTTGAAACCGCAAAATAGTCCCGCCAAGTTTTTGAATTCAAAAATAAGCGGGAAATCTGAAAATTTTAAAATTTTCAATTCAAAATTGTTAAAATCGCAAAAAATCCTGCCAAGTTTTCGAATTCAAAAACTCCCTCAAAATTTCGAAATTTAAAAATTTTCATATCGAAATTTTGAAATTGTTAAAAAGTCTTGCCAAGTTTTTGAATAAAAAAATTGCCGCAAAATTTGACGACCGTCAGGCGGCGTCAGGCGGCGAGAATCGGAGGCAAGGTCCGACAGCCAATGAGGCGACGGCGGCCAAGTTTTCAATTGAAAAATTCCCTTGAAATTTGTAAAGTTAAAAAAATCTCAATTCAGAATTTGCAAACCCCCAAAAGTCCGGCCGAGTTTTAAACCCGCCAAGTATTTAAGTTAAAAAATTCCCTTGAAATGTGGAAAATTGAAAAGTTATAATGCGAAAGTTTTCAAATCGAAAATTGAAAGAGATATGAAATTCGGGAATTCGTGAATTTGAAGTTGAAAATGAAATTCAAAGAAATCCTGGCAAATTTAGGTATTGAAAGAAGTTCTGGCCAATTTTTTCAATTGGAATGTTAGTGAAATTGGAAAATCAAAAAATAGCGGCAATTGAAACAATGTTTATGTGCTGCCAAAATTGTGCCCCGAGAATATGTTCCCGCGAGAATATTCCGCCCGAGAAAACATTTGGCCTGCAAGATATCCCCCCAAGAGGAAATTAGCAGCCATAATTTGAAATCGAAAATTTGCTGAGAAGTTAAGAAATGTAATTGAATATATGTAATTTTGAAATCGAATAATGGCGGCAATTCAAACAATGTTCATTTGCCGCCAAAATTTTGGGCCCGAAAACATTTGCCGCCAAAGTTTTGAAAATCGAAAATTTTCGATTTAGGGGTTTAGGGGTTAGCGTGAAGCGGGTTGGGGACTACCATTTTAGGGGTTAGCAATAAAGGGGTTAGCGGTTGAGGGGTTAGTGTATACCGGTTTTGCGAAGGGATTTGGTTTGGATTTTTTGGAGTGGGGGAAAGTTTCTAGTAGGTATTTTTCAATTGGGGAAGAAAATATTTGCCCTCGAATCCTAAAACTACTGTAAATTAAACCGGCAGTGTTGGCGAATTTGGGGAATTGCAATTGCCGCCAACTTTATAAATCCAAAAAATTGGAATTGTCGCCAAAATTTCAATTGCCGCCAAGTTTATAAATGTTAAAAAATTAAATTGCCGCTAAGATTATAAATTCAAAAGTTGTCATTTGCCGCCAAGTTCATAAATTCAAAAAATTTGAATTGCCACCAACTTTTTAAATCCAAAACATTTGAATTGCCGCGAACTTTTGAAATCCAAGGACTTTGAATTGACGCACAAATTTGAATTGCCGACAAGTTTTTAAATGTAAGAAATTTAAATTGCCGCTAAGATTATAAATTCAAAAGTTTTCATTCGCGGCCAAGTTTATAAATTCAAAATATTTGAATTGCCGCCAACTTTTTAAATCCAAAAGTTTGAACTGCCACCAAGTTTTTAAATGTAAAAAATTTAAATTGCCACTAAAATTATAAATTCAAAAGTGTTCATTTGACGCCAAGTATTTAAATTCATGGCCGAATTCCCCTATTATGGCCGAGGATAGATGGCCGAATTCCCCTATTACTTTCCCCGAATTTTCGACAATGTGAAGATAGGCATGAAGATTTGATTATCTTTACTTCATTCTCAATTGTCCAATAAGATAAGGCTTTCTAGGAAAGCTCATCTTCCCTAAAATTTTAATTAGATAGAGTTTCTACGAAACCATATCTTCCTAATCCTTTTAGGAATCTTAGATAATTAAAAACAAAGCAATATCCATCAAAAGATATCGAAATCCTCGAGATAAGGCAAGATAACAATCAAATCAACATAAATGTCCGCTTCTTGAATTCTTTCAAAACTTAAGATACCAAAATCTAAAATCGGCTTATAAAGATAGCAAATCGGATCTAAACGAAGAATAGATCGAATTGGCTATCTTTCCGTTATTATTAAGCTAAAGGATCATATCCGAACGGCAACGGGTAGAATATGTCCAACTTAATATAAGCGTTGCCTATTAGGAAAATGATTTTTCTAATTTAGATTTATGATTTTTTAAATTCAGAAAGATATGCGCAAAAACCTTAATTTTCCAATCAAAAGATTCACATCTTGTACTTGATATGACAATAATCAAAATAGGCAAGATATTTGAAAAAATCAATCAAGGATTAGAATTTACCTATTCCGAAGATTAACTTTTCGAATTTGAAGCAATTCTCGGCGGTGGAGATCGGATCACGTACTCACATGCGACTCGAATTCTCGGATGGTTACGATGGCCGAGTAATGAGCTCAAAATTCTGCGCACGCACAGAGCGATGATAGTCGACAAAACAGACGCCTTTTGATCTTGATTCGCAGCAAATTGGAGTTCCAAGTAATAGCGAAAAAGACTTGATGGACAGCGGCTTGGGTAGACGGTGGCTACAAGCGAGGTGAACGAGAGACGTCGTGACGTGGAACACCCCCGCGGCTCGTCTCGGATGGTCACGAAAACGATGAAGACTTGCTAAGTGTAGCAATGGTGGTCGTTCGCCGGATGCCAAATATCTCTTGGACTTGTCCTCACACTAATGTTCCTTCCCTTAGTGGTAGATGAGATCGTGAGATTTGATAATAGGGACCTCAAGGGAACTCTTCGTGGCCATCCCGTCTCCCTCTTCCACGACTTTCTCTTTCTTTATTGTGCTCTCCAAAAATTCTGAACATGTTCAAGTGCCAAACCCGCTACAACCCTAGGCATAGTGTTATATTTATAGAACTTAGGGTCTCCTAAACCTAATACAACTAGGACTCAATCTAGGCCGTTAGATTAGTAATTCTAATAGGATCAACTCTTGCCGTAGGATTTAAAAATTCTGATAATTAAGAGTCATATCCCTTTAAAATTCTTAAAAATTTCGGCCAAAAAAATAGAGCATGGGCTAGCGAATTTTATTGACGTGCGGGTTCAATCGTGATTGTCCGGGGCTAAATTTCGATTTTTAGAAATTTAGGTGTCAACATACGCCAAACATAACTCCTTATCGGCCATGTCTTGCATGTAAATCATGTTATACATCTTGACCATCTCCTCAAGGGTTATCTTCTATACGATCTCGAATAGGAATGCCTATTTAATTGACCTTCTTAACGGCGTCACCAAGTGATCAAAATCGAAAAAGCCAAACCCAGGAATCCCAAAATGCCCAAAACACGAAAATGCCCAAAACACTAAATCTGAAACACGCGGTTTTTCTCCCCGGGAAAGGGAACCACCCTTCTTACGAAAATTCCCTCCAAGGCCCAAACCTTACACCCTAACCCCTAACCCCAAACCTTAAACCCCTAACCCCCAAACCCTAACCCCCCAACCCTAAAGCCTTTCTAAACCCCAAACCCCTAACCCCCAAATCCCCTAACCCCTAACCCCAAACCTTAAACCCCAAACTCCTAACCCCCAAACCTCTAACCCCCAACACCCTAACCCCCAAACCCCTAACCCCCTAATCGCTAACCCCCAAATCCCCTAATCCCTAACCACCAAACCCCTAACCCCCAAACCCCTAACCCCCTAACCTTAAAGCCTTTCTAAACCCCAAACCTTAAACCCCCTAACCCCCCGGACCCGTAACCCCCTAACCCCTAACCCCCAACACCTTGACCCCCAAACCCCTAACCCCCCAACACCCTAACCCCCAAACCCGAAACCCCTAATCCCGAAACCCCTAATCACGTAACCCCAACCCCCTAATCCACTAGCCCCAAACCCCTAACCCCCCCGACCCCAACCCATAAACCCACCCCTAACCCTAACCCCCAGACCTAACCCTGAAACTTGAAATTCACTTTTGAAATCACCAACCGGATAAAGCTGGTAGTTCCATTGTTCATCATTTGAATACTTCTCAATTTTCCGTCGGGGGAGATGAATATGCGCTCATTGGACTTTTGTAGATGGTGATTGCACATCCACCAATTTTTAATTACTTTGCCTCGGTAATTTCGAGCGCAAGTTTGTAGTGAATGTCACTCTCGTGAACCGGAGGATCTTCTCATGAGTTGCCACATGTGCCATACCCGTTGCATCCTTTCCTACTGCTTGGATCCCCCTTTGTTACCATGGACATGCGTTCACTGCAAGGATCTCCATATGCTTTTCCATCTCCCCGCTAGTATGTATTTCGTCAAACTCAAATGTTGATCAAATCTTCTTGATAGTTAAAACCACAAGCCAATACCCACTACACCCGGTGCCCACTACCCCTACGGTACCCTCAATACCCCCACTACCCCCACTAACCACTTTACCGACTACACACTACACAAGTACCCACTACCCACTACACCCAGTATCCACTACCCCCATTACCCACTACACCCACTACACACACCACACCCATTACACCCAGTACCCACTACCCCCTACTATAGCCACTATACCCACTACACACTACACCCGGTACCCACCGTCCCCACTACCCACTACACCGACTATTCATTAATATAATTAGTTAGAGTAAAATATATACATAACTGTTAGGCATCAATGGTTCGTCAATACATGTCTATAGAACTTCGTGTTTAGATACAATGGCTACAGATATTTTAGAATATAGTAGGCTGAGCTAAACAGAGGAGAGAAATTGAACGGTGGAAATTATGAAAACTGGAATATGTAAATCCAGTTTGTACTAGAAGAGCAAGATGAGCTAACATTATCATTCTAAGCTAAGATCTCGCAAAGAAGAGAAGAACGTTTACATCCATGGAATCCTCTAAAAGTACTTGCACCCATACAACTCTCTTCTCAATTTTCTCTTGCTCCTCCTCCTAAACTACGGAAATCCACAGTTTAAAAAATCAACTATCTTTATGAGGTTGCTTTCTCTAAAGATAGCAAGATTTCATAAACCCAACTACCACTCATAAATCCATACTCTGCATTCACCAAACCATCTTCCTTTTCACCCATCCGATCCATCAAACACCTTATTCGACATACTCCTCGAGTTTGTTAAGGAATATATCCAATCTTCCAAGTTTGACCAAGACCATATCCTTGCTACTCAACAAGAGCAATTTGTAACCCTTCAAATACCCTCGAATTTCCACTTCAGTGGATCCAAAGAGGATTTAGCCATCTTCATTTTGGTGTTATTCGACTAGCCCTCTCATTCCATGTCAAGTTTATCAAATGGTTAAGAATAACCTTGCTCGAAAACCATGCCGTGCATGAAACTATTCAAATCTACTCCAACTTCCGATGATGTTCTTTTTCCAAAATTTCAACATGGCTCTCATCGATCCAGGATTGTTGTCCGCTAGGATTAGCTACAAATGACTAGAGCACTTCAAACCTCTAATTCGTTAGCCACTACCCTTCATTATCAAATGGTTATCGAGTCCAAAAGCATGCCATAGACTTAAATCTTCCAACTTCGATGATGTTCTTCTCATCTCGAGTGGATCATGAGTAAACTTCTTGTGTTCATGTTCCTAGACAAATCCCTAGAGATCAACTCGTAAAGCTCCTACTTGATAGTTGGGTAACCAACTATGAAAAACTCCACCATAATGCAAGGCCGATCCAATCTTCCGAACCTCAATTCACAAAGAAGAAAGATGAGTACTGTTACCATCAAATTTGCGAAAGATAAGGAAGATACCCCCATTTACTTTCCCTTCATTTTCCACTATCCTATGCTTCACTCCATGCCCTACTTGAAATAGTCGGCATGGAAGATCTAGACCCTAAAGAGTTTGTCCAGTCTTTTGATTCTAATGGACAGCCAATCCATTATTTCAAAGACCCTTCAAGACATTGTTTTTGGGACCCCGAATGTACTTGTTCTTCTTGCACCCGCTCCGAAGAAGATGACGGACCTTCCAGGAAGAAGAAAAAAAAGATACCATTTATCAAAGGTATCTTGACGAAGACCCAACCATCGGACCCTTTGGTGAAGATGGCGGAAGATGGCAATACTTGGTTCAATACGGCTCACCCAAGCCACCACAAACCAACATACCTTCACCATGTGATTCGGATGAACCAAAGCCAAAACCACCTCCACCATTAGCCCGAAACCTATTACTTCTCCGTTTTACAAACCAATCCAAAAATGGGATGAGAAAAACCCATCTTGTCCCATTGACTTGCCGAAACCATACATTTGTGCTCCCATGATAGATTCACCTCCTATTCTCGCTCTAGCATTTGTATATTTCAACTAGAAGATTTTCCCCCACTCTAACCTAAAGCTAAATCTCATTCTTTTGGTCTTGAGTTTCCTCCACTAGAAAAATTCTCATACCCTCAATAGAGATACTATCATGCACCAAAAGTACATGCTCCCCATGATGTTAATGATCATGGCGGAAGAAAGGGTCCATCTCCTACGGAGACTATTCGAATTGGCAAATCGAAAATGCACTGCCCAAAATGTCACACTTGATAAGGTATTGCCCAAGTCGACGGGGTAGATCGATCCTCTACTTAGATCCAGGAAGATGCTTAAAGATTTTCAAAAAAGGCACTATTTATTAGAGACCCAGCAGTTCAACATCATTATTTAGAGGACCAAACTCCACAAATTGAGATGCTAAAAAGATAGATCAAGCTTCAAGAGGATCAAAAGGCTCATCTTGAGCGAAAATCCTTTCTATCATCGGCTACTCCACTATTCCCCCCATATATCACTCCATCCACCCAGTAGATTCTCAAGCCTCTAGCCTTTATCCTTCATCCTCTTTCATGGCAGCTCTTGAATCAAGCACGTCCTGCTCCTAAGATAAACGTCTTGGCACTTAGAGCTCGTCTTTAGGAAATTGAAAGAGAAAAAGTAAAAAAAAACTCAAGCTCCAACCCATACTCCTACAAAGACCCCCTAAACCACCGGATATATCACCTCCTGATTCTCTAACTCATAAGACCCATTCATACATGGTTTCTAATCCCATTGAAAGCTTCCTTCGAAATCGGATCCCTTACATTTTTTATGTTGATTCAACCAATCTTCCTCAAGATACTTGAGTCGGCAATAGATTCTTCCTCCTCTCGAAACCATTCCAGTTTGTCCAACTCGGATGGTGATAATCCAGCTCCACTTGCCATTATAATGGCGGACCCAATTATAAAGGAAGAAGAACCTGATGAAGATGTGGAATTTGTTAATTTGGCCCCATCTTATTCATCTTCCTCAAACCCATCCTCTTCATCCAAAACATACTTCACTTTTGATGATATCCCTTATCACAAATGGCCTGAAAGATTACAAGAGTTTCACGCTTGGCTAATAGCAAGGAACCTAAAAGAACATAACACTTATGAAGTCTTTCTTGAATTCACCAGTAGAGTTCACTGGTTCGATAAAAGACGGGTGGCTTTCGACCTTAGAACAAGACCAAATCTCCTTGCTACTCGATGAATTTCAATCAAGCCCTTCATGTGATTCATCTCTACTTCATTGGTCAACCTGGAGATCAAAAAGACCTCAAAAGAAAAGAGTTCTTTGAAAGAAAATGTTGTTCTACAGCTAGAAGAGATCCGGATCGACACTTTAGAGAGATGATTAAACTCTTTTATCATCTCGGGCGGATATCAATCTCAAGCCAATTTTTCTAAACTTTATCCCATGTGAAATTGCGGATGAGGTAGAAAAGACACTTGAAAAGACCCCTTCTAGACGCCACTTTTGGCGAAATACAACAATCTATCCATCTTGCTATTGAAGAAAAGTATCGAAGAAGAAGATAGCTCAATCAATTTGTCAAAGAAAACCAAAGGCAAGATAGAAATTGTGACCGCCCAAAATGGAAGATCAAGTGTGCTAAAGATTGCAATGATCATTCATGTTCGGAGCACGAGAAAAAGAACCATTTTAGAAAATTCTCTTTTTCTAAGAGACAAAAGGCAAGGGCAAAGGCAAATGGAAATTCTGCGGAAGAAATCCCTCCACCATTCTTTGAAGTCCCAAAAAGGCCAAAATCGGATAGATGTTACATACGTAACAAAAAGTCCATTTCACCAAAAAAATGCCCTCAAGCAAAGAAACAAGGCAGCTACATGATTCAGAAGATCTCACAAAGTAACGGCATTTCTTTAAGTGATGAAGACATAGAGTTAGTCTTCTCAGTGGAAGATGAACCTTCATCCAAGACTCTATGTGCCATCAAGACTTACTCTTCTTATTCGGATAGTTCTCCTGGAGATATTTTCTCATTTTTCCCCATCACTAATTCTTTCCGAATCCACCCTCCCATTTTCCATCCACCTTATTTCCCTGTCCAAATTTTCCTATCTCGAAAAAGATAAACCTATCCAAGTCCTGGCCCTCATTGATCTTGGTGTCTGCGACTTCTTTAATGGATATCAAAGTCCTACCAAGTCATTATTGGATGCCCTATACAAGGTACTTCCAATATGCTTCAAGAGATACTTTCTCCACAAAAGTACGCAACTAACCGATCATTGTCCAAATTTTCCTAGATTACACCATCACCACAAAAATTCTTGGTTGCCCTTCTCATGACAAAGACCTCATTATTGGTTGGGATATCTTATCTCAACTCCCTCAGCTCAAAATTAATCTAGATAGATTAGAATTCAAAACCCATTTCAAAGAGTTTGTAGAATTCCAAAGGTTATTTGTCATCCAACCAGAGATCCTTAACCCCATCACCTAACTCCTCCTCTCAAGTTGTGCGAGAATTACATGACCAATTTGCTCAACTACTTTTCCAAACCCCTTTGGACAAATCATGAGTATTTTGTCAAACTTTCCTTCAAGAAAAGTGAAGATGTCAATCCTACAAAGGCCGAGAATTTGGGCATGACCCCGAACGTCTTTCCTTGGCTCAAAAAGAATGTGCTAAATTGCTCTCACAAGACCTTATAGAACTTTCGATTCTCAATGGGCCTGTGAAGCTTTTTATGTGAACAAATGGGCTGAACAAAATAGAGGCAAGCTAAGGTTAGTCATAAACTACCAGCCTCTAAACCATTTTCTTCAAGATGACAAATTCCCTTTGCCACATAAAAATTCTTTATTTTCCAGCCTAGCCTAGGTAAAGATCTATTTAAAATTTGATCTCAAGGCGGGCTTTTAGCAACTCGGGAATAGATCCATCATATAGGCCTAAAATAGAATTTTACATTTCAAACCAACATTTTCGAATTACCCTTTCGACCTTAAAACAGCACCCTCCTTATTCCAAAAGGCCATGTGCAAAATTTTCCAACCCATCCTCCCTAATGCCCAAATCTACATTGATGACATTCTCCTTTATTCCTCGGATGAGGAATCCCATGGAAAGCTCTTAGCCCAATTTGCGAAATTGTCTACAAACATGGCATCATGCTTTCTCAAAAAAAGATGATTCTTGCCCAAAGAGAAATTGAATTCTTAGGCATGCATCTCAAAAATGGAACTTATTGCCCTGGACCCCATATTGCGGAGGACCTACAGAAATTTTCGAATGAAAACCTCTCTATTAGTTAGGTCCAATCCTTCCTTGGAATTGTCAATTACCTCATGGACTTTATTCCCAAAATTTCCAAAATGCTTCATCCTCTTCAAAGGATGTTGAAGAAAAATGCTCCCCCTTGGGGACCAAAGCAGGCCCAAGCGCCAAGAGTCTCAAACACACTCTCCAAAACCTACCCCCATTGCAAATTCCCCCAAGCGGAAAAAGAGTGTTACAAACTAATGCAAGTGAAAAGTATTGGGCAGCTATCCTTTTGGAAGAACTCAATGGTAAGCGTAGGATTTGGGCTTGCAAAAGTGGTCGGTTCACAAATGCGAAATGCATTATCACTCGACTTTCAAAGAGATCCTTGCGATCAAATACGTGTTGACACCTAAATTTTGATTTTTAGAAAATTATTCATTTAAGTACAAAATGAGAATTAACATTAGTTCTCACCAAAAAGTTAATTTCTCATGCATCACATTTTTATTTTTTTGTCACGATCCTTGCATGCAAACCAGAGGTGAGTCAATTGAGCTTAATTTGACGAGCGATTGGACCAGACTTAATCCGAGAATTTCGACTAAGACAGGTAGGGGTGCCAAAATTAATTAGGCCATATTGGATCTATTTTGAGCTCAAATCGGTCCATTTAAAAAATGAAGGCTTTTAACTAAATGTCTATTATTTTTAGAAAGCCGTAATTCGAGCCCAAAAATTTGAGACAAGCCCATAATTGAGCATGAGAATTTCGACCAAGGCCTTGCAATGATGTACTGAAATCCTTAAAGAGGTTTTTGACCTAAATTTCAATTCAGTTCAGCCCATTTAAGCATATTTAAATGATAGGGTTTTCGGTTAATTAAGCTTGTTAATTGATTAAAGCCCAATTTGAGTTCAAATTTGTGCGATTGAGCCCTCACATCAATGAAATTTGGCCATCCTATGCTCTCCCTCTTTTGGCTGAAATTTTGAAGTCTTTTGATAGTTTAGGGCTCTTAAATTATCATATTTTTCAATCCTATAGCTAACATTAAATCCTGTCCTTATTAGAGCTTGAAAACTAACGGCCTAGATCAAATCCTACGCCCACTAGAAAACCCTTGTTCTATAAATATGTTATTATGTCTAGGGTAAAGGAGGAGGCTCGAAAAAAATTCTGCACACAAAAAGGGTTCACGTAAGAATAAGGAGAGAGAGGGAGCATTCGTATACTTTGGAGCTCCACCACCGCCGCTACCTAGCCTAATCTCGACGCTAGTACAATTCACCTTGATCTTCGACGGTGCTACCGATCGTTCAACGCTACAACCATAATTGTGCCGTCGCCGAACCGCGGATCGTCCAAGCCTATTTCTTCACCGATCGAGCTGCTATCCAAGGTTGGTTTACACATTATTTCGAGTCAATTATCCTTGCCGTTCGATGTTGTTTGGAGCTTGAATTTGCTGCTGCGAGAAGTGTGTAGTAAAGGTCTAAAATTTTCGCAAATCCTCCGAGCCGAAACATCAACGGGAGCCACAAGCTTCCATCCACAGATTGGTCTTTCGAATTTGGCAATTGGATTCTTCAAATTAAGTAATTTTCTAACAAGTTGATATTTTGAGAATATTTGCTCGACATGAATTTTTGATGAATATTGCCTGATTTTCAGATAAATTATAGTTACTTGAATTTCAAATCTTAAAATTGGGAACATCTTGGGATATTGTGCATATATACTTTCGGATCACTTTGAGCATATCCATGAGAAAGTTTGTTGCCTAAACTTGCATGTTTGAAATTTCCGAGTAAATGCGGGATATCATACTTATCTTTTTGGATAATTAGCATATCATCTAGTAAATTTGATTGTGAAGTGATTTGGATCATATCTTGCGAGATAGCTATCTCACATGTGTTTAGAATGTTTGAGCATATCTCACGGACCAATCCAATCTTCGAAAAATATAAGGGATATCTATTAGAATATTCGAATGTATCTTTTAAAATTCGGGAAGTTATCTAATATACTTTAAAAAATTTCAGAAGATAATCTTTCCAATTTTTAAAAGATCTCAATCCTTTGTGGATAGGAGCCTATCTCCTTGAAAATTTCAGAATCCCCTAAGGATTTTCGAAAATTCAATAAATATTTGCACATTTTTAAACAAAACTGCCTATAATATATGCCCTAGTCCTAGTCCCGTAGAAAAATTAAATCATATGCCACGCCCATGATCTTATGGGATGGGATGGGATGGTGATTTAAATATAGAAATTTGTATTCTGCCCTTTGGCGAAAAGGAACGTTGTATTTCCATATATTTATCCGCATACTAGCTCGAATCTTTGAGGATGTAGTGGATAAAATCTCACTCTGGCTTGGATCTTTGGGAATGAGAAGATTTATTGAAAAAATTCAGAATTAAAGGTATATTATGGGCATTTTTGTTTAATTTTGTTCAAATCCATTAAAAAAAATCAAAAATAAAAAAATAGAAAAAAGGAAAATAAAAAAGCATCCAATTCATATAAACCAATCAAAAAGACATTTTCATGAAATTGGTACCGAAAAGGGCACTAATTTTTTAATTAACGTAATCAAGTCCCTGAACTCATTTTCTCCGTAGAGATAATAATTTCCCCCCTATTTTATATAGGTTTCTAATCAACCTACCTTAAATAATTAGTGGCGGCTCCTAAATTGAAAATCAAACCTAAGTTGCGAATTGGTAGGGTTTGGGAGAGTCCGCATTAGGTTAATTCATCTAATTAACTTAATAATCCATTAACCTGATTTTTTTTAGGTCGCGACAATACGGGATCAAAAAATTTGAGTTCCATCTTATTGGCCACCATTTCCTTGTGAAATTGGATATGTCTTCCTTCCCCCAAATTCTCAAATTCAAGCAAAAGCAAATTTCTCATCCCTAGCTTTTGAGATGGGCCGAGTGATTTTCAAAATACTCTTTTGAAACCAAACATATTTCTAGAAAGAAAAATGTTTTAGCTGATTTTCTATCCGGACCAAAGGAACCCACAGCCTCCATAAACATGTTCATCGGAAAAGAATTTTCTGGTTCTTTTCGCACTTGTCAACATGCGAGAACATCAATGGCCCTCCCATTAGTATCCTTCCGGACATCCCGAGAATACCTCCATAGAAATCAGCTCACGAAAAACCTTTCAAGCTCATTCGGAATTATCATTACCTAGTCTTTAAAGACTATGGTGGATTAATGTTGAAACCAGGATTTAATTGTGACTATCCATTCATATATCCCTTACGATGGTCTTCAACTCTTGCATTCCCGGAAGACTTAAAGTAGATGTTTTAGTTCATGTTTCACTTATATCATGTTGCTATTGAATTTCCGAGTGGATGAGATCGTCAAGGTCTTGTCCGAATCCCTCTTTAGAAATTATAGAAATCATGAGCAATGATACTTGATAGATATTCTCACTTGGTTCCAGCCATTGCAAGCATGGAAAGACTTGTTTAGAAGACAAAGACAAAGGGAAGGCCAAAACCCATCAAACATGTAGTTGTGAATTTCCACCATCCATGATTTTTTGTCGGACCATCCGAAGATCGAAGAAATGATGCAGCCCAAGTTGGGACTACCGCTTTCAAGCCCAACATCCATGATCAAGTGTACAGAATTCACAAGACGTTCCCAAGAACTATTTTTTATATACCTCATGAGTATAGGGAACTTTAGCGAATACTTTGCCAAGAAAATAAGGTCATTTCTCCCGAAATTTGACCTTATACCATGGCAAGTTATTCATGGGATACACCCAGGACTCACCCAAGCACCTTTGATGCTCTTGAAGAATTTCGTCAAAATCAACCAGGATCCTCGATGGACATAGAAGCTCAAAGTTCACAAGACTCATCGGGTGGACCATTATCCCAGGATCCGTATGACTACCCCCACTCTACTATGCCCAAGATATTCCATCCTCATCCTAGAATATTCTGTCAATAGATGATCCGAACTACACAAAGAAGATATATGAATATAAATAGGAACAATTATTGCGTGCCTACAAGCAAGAAAAAGATGGTCCGATAGCTCGACTCGAGACGATGCCAATTATTATCTATCTTGATAAGATGACGTCCTTGCTGTCCTATCTGCCCCCTCCATTATTGGTGTGCTCGTGCTTTGCTCCGGGCGTGTTGATTGAATAAAGTAAAGTGTACTATCTTTATAATGCGTGAAATAATATACCACTCTTGGTCAAAGTGTTGTACAAATTAGTGTGACTAGTCGACGCGCGTGAATCATGTGTGTCGGATCCCAATTATAGAGGACCCAAGGCTCATTGTTGTTGTTGTATCTCGCATCGCCTATAAAAGGCCACCTTGTGTAATGTTTGGAAGCGAGACTTAGCCTCCCCAGTAATTTCAGAATGTGCTTTCCTATGAGTTTCTAAATCTTTCTCTCTTCTTCTCTTCGCGAAGTATTCTTCAGCCTTAGGATGTTCTTGTTTGCTTATTAGTACGACAGGTTCAATATGCTCTCCACTTGCCATAAGCAATGCATTCAAACATATCCGAGATAGTATGATCTATAACAAAAGAGTCGGACTCCGTCTTAGGCCCTATGCTTCGACGTGCTATGCCCAACTTTATCTCGTGATCACCTTGAATATGTTAGTGGATCCTATGGATCGAAATTCGATGGCTTAAAGGATTAGTTCCAAGAACAAGGTCCGGAACTAAAAGGCGATCCCCCGAGAATGGTCATGGAGCCGCGTTGATTGGGGATAGCATACTTGTTTCAAATCTATTGGTCTTGCTTCCGCTCCTTTTTACTAGAATCCAAAGATGAAAATATTGCATAGCATAGAAAGTACAAAGAGGCATTTGCTGCATGAAAAATGATGAACTCTATTGCTCGCATTATGTTCTTTGAGTAGAATTTAAAAAAATTGGTTTCATGCGTGAGTTCGAGGCATTTATGAAAATACCAAAGTCAAGTGTGAAGCATTAAAGTTAAATTTGATTGGGCAAGCAATCACCAAGTTGAGACAGATCATTATAAAGTTTGACACTTATATGACGCTTCATGGGTAGAATTACGAAATAACTTTTGTGGCATGTGTCAAACATGATAAGTGAACTATAAGATGCAAGCCACATTTTGACTAATGAGCAGCAAGTAAAAGTAGTAATCTGTTCTTTACCTCATAGTCGAGTGCATATGAAAATCTACTTAATCCGCAATAAAAAGCAAAAACATTTGAGGATACAATGCGCGATCTTGAACTAGAGGTGGATCGCCTTCGGTGACTAAACCTGAAACCGATATTTCTTATGCCGGTTCAAGCTCAAATGAGGCTTCGTGCTCTAGGCGTAAACGTCAAGTTGGGTTCGAGAAGTGGAAAGGAGAGGGAAGCAGTTCGTCACGAAAAAAACTAAAGTTTAACCGACATGGGAAAGGAAAGTGTCCTTTCAAGAAAAATATCTTAAAGGTGAAATATTTTAACGTGAAGGGTCACTTTGCTCATTACTATGGCGAGTCAAAGAAATTAGAAAACCCTTTTGTGCACTTGAGAGTGTTATTTATGTCTTCAATTCAATTTTTGTAATTGAATCTCATTCTTTGTGGATTGTAGACTTATGGGCCACAAACCATGTAGCGAATAATAAAGATGCCTTCATGAAATTTCAACAAGTTTCACATGGAGCAAAGTGATATATGCGGAAAACAATTCTCAAGTAGAAGTTAAAGGGATTAGCACTTGCCAATTCAATATACGCGGTGGTTGCACCATGTTCCCGCATAATGTGTTATATGTTACAAAACTTGACGGATTTTAGTTTCTATGTAAGGATTGGTTAAACTTTATTTTAGTTTGAGCTTTCATAACGATGGAGATGACTTGTCGTTGGGAATAAGTTATTATGGTTCCGGATATTTTTTGGATGATTTCATTGTGCTAATTGTCGAGTACAATAATGTAAATGTTAGTTATTCCCTATTTACATCTTACGTGATGATGTGAATATATGGCATGCTAAACTGGGTCATATTGGCCAATAGTGAATATTTAGAAAAGTCAAAGAGGGTTTACTAGGCAATATTGAAAAAGTCGATTTGTGAGCATTGCTTGATGGGAAAAAAACAACAAGGAAACCATTTGAAAAAGAAACAAGAGCTGAATTTCCATTGCGGTTGATCCACTAGGACATATGTGGTTCAATGAATATGAGAGCAAGGCGTGGGGTTATTTATTTCATCACATTCATAGATGATTACACTCGATTCGGATTTTTTTTCTCATAAATCCAAGGCATAAGTTGCTTTGAGAAATTTTTTTAAGCTTTTAGAAAATCAATTTAAAATAAATAAAATTAAGATTCGATCGAGGTCAAGAAAATTTATCTAATCGGTTTAGATGTTTATTTGATAAAAAGAATAGAAAGATAGTTAATTATTCTAGTAATTCCTCAAGAGAATGGAGTTGCGAGAGAGAATAAACGGGTTCCAAAGGAAATGGTTAGCTCTATGATGGCACAGGTTATTTTGCATATCACTTTTTGGGGTGAAGTTTTGTTAATTGCTTTTGTAATGACCCCAAGACCATTGCCCCCATTATCCTACCTCTTTTCTAATTAATTTGTTATTTTCTACCAACCTTTAATCTCTATTTGAGGAAACATTAGTAACTAACTTGAATTAATAGACATAGCAACTTCCAATATATTTATAAACATTACTTAGTTTTACATATTTGCCTCAAGTGTATTTTACAATATACACTAACCTCCTTTATTATATACCATCAAAATTGAAGAAGCTAACCCGACCATAATTTTACTAAACTATTAGGACTTCTTCCTCATCCCGACTCGAGTACTCTCCTAAGGCATCACTTCGCATTGAAGACCTAATGGTTCATTAAAATTGTGTGGAGGACCCTTGAGCATTCTTCCACCTACTCTTCAATGCCAATTTCTACATTCACATCTTCCGACCGGGAATATTTCATGTGAGCCGGCAATCCAAATAGCAATACACAGGCGGATGCATTTTAGTTTCTGAAAAAAAAAAGGATGAGTAAGCAACCCAATAAATAAAATTACTAGGCCTAAAGTAGAAATGTCAACTTTACACTCAACAAAGCTATCATGTGATTTATTGTATGCAAGAATGTTAGCTTTATACTCAACAAAGCTATCCTATGACATATTGTAAATATGAGCATGAATCTTCATTTTGAATCATCAAATGCATTTAATCCACTACATAACTTTTGTTCAAATGTCATGAACACATCAATTCATGAAATTCACATCAAACAGCCCATTCTTGGCTCACCAATTTGTACCTATCCGGGACATAAATATTTGCCTATCCAGGCTATAATAGCTGCCTATCTCGGCCATAATAGTGGCCTATTTGATCCATAATTATTGCATATCCTGGCCATAATTAGTAAGACGTATCTCGGGAGCGATCACTTGTGAATTCAACGTTACCAAACAAGAACGTCTTGCAAAATCACCTTCACAAGAACGATGACAGAATATACCCATAATACGAACCCTTGAGACTTTAAGGGAACGCTACCTATCCGGGCCATAAATAATTGCCTATCCGGGCTATACATCGTTCCTCAAATGATCTCGCACAAACACATTCTTGCGGGCGCATGCATCAAATCACTTTAATGTAAGAACATATCTTCGTGGCTTGATGCAATAACACTAATGTCACACACGAAATGCATACAATTCATGTCAATCTAATGCAATACTTTGTTTAAGTATCGAACGGACGTTATCGCATTAGATCTAGTAATCACATTTACCTATTACCCAGGCTACATAGTTTATTCTATGACGAACAATGCAAGAGAGAAGACCGGCGGCGTGAGGCGATGGCGGCTTGAGGTGACAAGCAAGAGAGGGCGTGAGAGAGAAAGAGAGATAATGAACTAAGTGATAGGAGGGGAGAGAGAGATATGAAAAAGAGATGAGGAAAATGGTGAGGACTTTTGGCTATTTATAGCCTCCTTTGACTTCTTCCCCAAGCCACCATCCTTGAAAATTGTGCTTTGGTTTATAAATATCTTTCTTGAAAGTCTTGCAAAGATTTAGCAATATCTTTCTCGAAATTCGTGTAAAGATATATCTTTCCCGAAAGTCATGCACGAATTTCGAGAAAGATCTTTGCAAGAATTTCAAAAAAGATATTTTTAAATCTTTACACGAGTCTTGAAAAAGATATTTCTAAACCTTTGCACAATTTTCGAGAAAGATCTTTGCATGAATTTTGAAAAAGGATATTTCTAAATCTTCACACGAGTCTTGAAAAAGATATTTCTAAATCTTTGCAAAAATTTTAAGAAATATATTTTTAAATATTTACAAGATTTTTGAGAAATATATTTCAAAATCTTTACACGATTTTCGAGAAAGATAGTCTTTTTGCCTCTAGGACCTAATTTTCCATACCTATTGGAGGACTTGTATGCATAGGACGCACATCCCCAAGGTCTAAAAAAACTCAAATCTTATTTTCGACGTGTCCACAATTCATATTGAGTGAAAGTAACCGATTTAAAAGGCACACGGTTAAATATCTAGATAGCCGTGACATCCCGTATTTTCCCACATTAGAAATAAATAAGAAACATAAGAATTTCTCTTAACTTATTTTTTAAGACACCTAAAAAACTATTCAAGAGAAATAATTTTTAATCTTTGCACGATTTTCTAGAAAGATATTTACACATTTTTCGATAAAGATATTTACACAATTTTCAAGAAAGATATTTGCACAATTTTCAAGATACTTGAGAGTACTCAAAATGGTATGTGTTTATAGGTGAGCAAGAAAGTGAATGTGTAACTAAATTTGAATCACGAGATATCACATTCTTAGTGAATGAATTTCCGAAAAAGGACGAGATAGGTGAAGAATATTCTCTATTTGAAATGTTGGATAATGATAATGATTTTCTTGGAACATCTCATCCAAGTGGGAGCAATATGAGAAGTGGGGAATTTGCTTTGAATCGGTCTCAATTGCAATCACTTGATGTGAAGATGATGTCTTTATCTAATCCAAGTGGGAGCGTAATGAAGAATGATGTACTAAATGTACAATCTCCAATACGGCAAACAAGTCACCGAGTGGGAGCGTAATGGAGCATGATGTAAGTGTACAATCTCTAATTTGGCAAACAAGTCGCAAAAGCGTTCTCCGTCGACTCGTCGATGTTTAGACATCGAAGGCAAAGCTTTCATGGTTACTTCACAAGAAGAGGATGAGCTAAGGAATGTAAATGAGGCTTTGACTTGCCAGGAAAAGTGGATATGAGCAATGAAAGAAGAGATGGAGTAAATGAGATCAAATCAAATTTGGAAACTGGTTGATCTTCGAAACGGACGCAAAGCCATTGGGAACAAATGAGTTCTCAAAATAAAGCGTAAAGCTCACGGCCCAATTGAGAGATATAAGGCTCATTTTGTGGTAGAATAGTATAATCGGCTAGAAGGAATTGATTATGAAGAGATTTTTCTCCCGTAATGGGATTTACGTCAATTCACCTTATTCTAGCAATAGTAATTAGTATGAATCTTGAATTACATTAAATGAATGTAAAGACTGCGATTCTCAATGGAGAATTAAAAGAAAAAATTTATATGAAAAAACCCGCTCGATTTCTTACGAAAGGTCAAGAGCAAAAAGTTTGTCGGCTTTTGATATCGATATATGGTCTCAAGCGGTCTTCGAGACAATGGCTATATACTCTTTGGTAATGTCATAGTGGCATGTAACTTTGTGATAGTTGATGAAGATAATTGCGTATATATCAAAAGATCCAAAGATCAATTTATGATCTTATCATTATATGTTAATGATATACTAATTGCTATGAATAATATGGAATTTGTTAATATAATCAAGAATTGGGTATGTTTCAATTTTGAGATAAAAGATATGGGTGAATCTACAAACATTCTTGGAGTTAAGATTTAAGATATTGTTCAAAGAGGTTGTGATCTCTTTCACAATAAACTTATATAGATAAAGTCCTTGAATGGTTTCATATGCAAGATTGTAAACCCAAAATACTCATATTGCCAAAGGTGAAAGTTTAAGCCGCGGATTGTGTCCTAAGACTCTACAAGCAAATGAAGACATGGAAAGTGTCCCATATACTAGTGTTGTTGGAAGCTTAATATATGCTATGATGCGTACAAAACCTGATATTTATTATCTTTGTTGGAATGGTGAGTAGATACCATTCCAATCCAGGTCAAGCACATTGGATTATCAAGAGAATCCTTAGGTATCCGAAAAAATCTTGTCGATTTTTCTGTTGAGTTATCAAGTTAGAGATATGCGCTTTGAAGGATACACTAATGTTGACTAAGGAAGAGGTTTAGATGAGAGAAAATCTACCTCCTGGTTTGTATTCTTATTGTGCGGTGGCGCAATATCTTGGGGTAGTAAGAAGCAAACGCGTATAGCTTTATCATGGTGTTATCGCGAGCAATACAAGAGAGTGTTTGGCTTAAGAGATGTTTCGGTCGGTGAGGTGTTGCTAAGGATGCTGCAGGTTCAATATTGGTTAATTGTGATAGCCAAGAAAGAATAGCTTACACTAAGGATCCATTGCAAGACCAAACAAATAGACATGAAGTATATTTTTGTAAAAGACATAGTTGTACGAAAAGTTATGAACGTACAATACATATCTACGCATAAAATGATAGCGAGATCCTATAAAGTCAATTCATAGAGATGTTTTCATTAGTCATTTGTTAACAAAGGGATTATTCCCTACATTGAAATCTCTAGAAGTGCATAGAAGTTAGAGTACTAAATATTTATATTTTCCAAAGTTCACATTAATGGTATTTGTTATCATTATTGATGCCTATGAGTTTGTATGACGTTTATGTATATTAATACTTAGTGCATTATATTGAGAGAAAGTATGTCGGACGAGATAAGAAATTAGCCCACTCACACGGGTAATCGCCCTATTTACTATGTGACTAATAGAGATAAGACGATTTCAATTTTATTATCTAAAGGATAATTGAGAGCTCAAGCTTGAAATTTTGTTAACAAAGGGATTATTCCCTACATTGAAATCTCTAGAAGTGCATGGAAGTTAGAGTACTTGAATATTTATATTTCCCAAAGTTCACAGATTAATGGTATTTGTTATCATTATTGATGCTTATGAGTTTGTATGATGTTTATGTATATTAATACTTAGTGCATTATATTGAGAAAGTATGTCGGACAAATAAGAAATTAGCCCACTCACACGGGTAATCGCCCTATTTACTATGTGACTAATAGAGATGAGACGATTTCAAGTTTATTATCTAAAGGATAATTGAGAGCTCAAGCTTGAAATTTTGATGTCGCTTTAATAGGAGTGTTAAGATGAGGTCATAATAAGTTATGCCCGAAAGTGAAGTAACTACGTATTCACTTTATCTATCTTTTATGCCAAATGTAATGTCCGATGGATTTTTTTAAAGAAAGTAGATTTGTGAACTCAAGTTAGCCATTTGAAATGTCCGAACTATTATCCGTACGGTATTAAATAAAGAGACATACAATCCATGGGAAAGGGGAGAATACTATAATACGTATTTCACATTACGTATGCATGAGTCGACTAATGGGAGTAGGCAAAAGTTTATATCTCAACTTTTTAAGCCGTGTAAGACTCTCGAGGATAAGAATTCCTCATTTGGTGGCCTCATGACTCTTTTTTATTATTTTCAAGATTTCTATTTAGTGTTCCTATCTTAGAGTGTTGCCTATAGTCATGAAATTGATTCGATCCAAATGGACACTTCTAGAAAAGTGAGCTGAACTAAGATTGAGAGATTTAATGGAAGAAGAAGATCAATTTAGAGTTTTAAGTCACATTATAGATTTGTATTCACGAGACCGATCGGTTATGATTATTTAGTGTGATCATAACTGTGAATATAATGTATCATACTTAAATGAGATCGAGAGAGAGATATGTATGTGATCGATCTAGGGTACAAATACGAAAATCTACATTTGATTATATTCATTTTGAGCTATCATATACTCCCAACGAATGTATAACAACGAGCTCCCCCCCGAGTATGATGGTCGCATGGATTATTTGTCGATATGAACTTTGCAAAGGGGAGAAGAGAAATAGAGATGTTTAGTGTAACATCTTGTATTTCGACTCGCTTTCAAAGCTTTGAATGAATGAAATGTCTCATTGATGTATTTGGGTAATCTAATCTCCCTAGAAATAGTCCATTTTGAGACGGTGACCAAATGGGAAGGCTAGCTAGGAAAATCAAGTACGTGAACCTAAGAACTTGATCATGGAATGACTCTTTGGCCATGAAAATTTTCGAGGGAATATTTTGGACCAATATAGGCCCATCCTAGAATGATTAAGGAATGATTTGGATAATACCCTACACTTAGATCACGGGTGATTCACGATCTGCGTATGGGTTCCGAACATCCCTAAATTATTTTCTAACGATCGCGTCCCATAGGGACTAGTGATTGACCCTCGCAATTAAATGATAATCAAAGTCGCCATGGCTCGAGAAATTCTCAAACGTGATATTAATCACGGGTATCGTAACTCCTAAAAGTCGCCCGTTAGTTTGAGATACACGAAATTTCAATTGATCAAGATTGATCGTGAATCGGACTTCAAAATTTGATGTCGGACCTTCAGGGGTTCCAATAATTAAATTTTGGACGTTTCCTCAAGTACAATTACTATGTCATCCCAAAGGGTTCAAAAAAAAAAAATTTGAATTGGAAATGGGAAAAGTCCCATTTACCCTTGAAAAATATCCAATTTTTCACTTTGGCCAAGGGGCATTTTGGTCAATTTACCCCATGGCCGAAAATTGACTAGTCAATTGTGAGGAAATTATTAAATTTCCCTTCTTAACTTTTAGACCAAAATATCCATATGCCAAATAATATCCTAACCTATTATATTGATTTTTTGGTCATCTTCTTCAAAATTTCAAGAAGCTTTCTCTCTCTACACTCTCTCTTCCTCTTGGCCGAATTCTTCATCACCACCAATCGCCGGATTTTCTTCAAGCCACCACCACCGACCTCACCTTGAACTACCGAAACCGAGCTACCGCCGTGAGCCGCCGAAGTCACCGGATTGTCGTGAATCAACCCCGGCCGTGAGAGATCGGCTGGTGCCACCACTCAACCGGAAAACTCTCAACCTTTTTACCGTAGAATTTGCTCCATTTTTAAGGTAAGATAGTTTCTAAACCTTAGTTAGGTAGTTAGGTTGCTAAAGGATGATAGATTAATGGAGTTTTGATGAGAAATTGTTGGATTTGTGCTTGGGATGCATGGTGGCCAAAAATGAGAAGAGAGGAGAGAGAAAAAATGTGTTCTTGCATGAATAGTGAATATGCATGATTGCTAATGGATAGCTAGGATTTAATCTTGCCTTTCATGCTTTAATCCGATGGCTTATATTGAATCTTGCTTAGGAAGATTGATCCAACGGCCGAGATTATAAAAGAAGAATAAAAACACATGCAAAAAAGAACTAGAAAAATCAACCCACAAATAGGTAAACCTAAAAAAGAATATAAAAGAGGCACATAATGAATAGCCCACCAATAAAAAATAAGAAATAAATAAAAATGGAGGACAAAACAAAAGGAATGATCGGATTAAAGGTTAGGAAAACAATCACAAAATGTGTAACATCAATTTTAATAAGAAGGATATCCAAGTCAACATAGATGTTATTTTGATAAAAAAAAGGAAGAAAGATATAAAATGATTTGTATTTTAAAAAAGAAAACAAAACAATCAAAATAACAAAAAAAACAAACCCAAAAACCTAATATAAAAACACCCAAAGGGAGATTATCACCACAAACAAAGAAAAAAAACGCCTTCAAAAATAACAAATCACACCATTCAGACACAGATTAATTTCAGGGAGCACAAAATAAGACATGTTGTTTAAAGAGCAAATTCGACAAATAATCAACAAAAATAAAAAAAAGAGTCAATAATCAAATTAAAATCAAGAGGGGGCAATGAAAGGCCACCTCTCACCAAAACAATCATCTTTAAAAATATCTAAGTGGAAGATTAGATAATCAAAAAAAAAAAAAACACAATCGACAAACCATCCCAAATCAAACAAATCAAAAATCAAGAAAGAAAAAACAACCAAGCAATCCAATCAAATCACAATAGAGAAAAAAAAAAGTACCATATATTCCAATAAAGTCTCAAAATATATAAGTTCAATCAACACATTATCCAAACAAAGATCAAGATAGTCAAAAAAAATAATCAACCAACCAGGCAAAAAACAATCAGGGACATCACAATGGCAATGCCAAAGGAGGGACAAAAAACAATTTAATCAACGAAATAATGTGACCAATCCATATGAACATGCGAATAAATAGTTGAAAAAATAAATTCAATCAATGACATCCCAAAATACATGACAAATAAAGGAGTAAAAAAAAACACAGTCCATAGAATATAAAAAATAATAGACACAAAAACAACATCAACACAGAAACAGACCAATCAAACAATCAAAAAAAAAAAGTAAAAACCACAAACAAAGGAAATGTCAAAAGCCCACCAAAAACCCACGACATGGAACGGGCAGGCGACCCCGGGATCAAGGTAACGGGCATCCCAAGGGGAGCAAGACAAAGGGCACAGGGAAATCCCACACCATCACACAAACCATGCGATTCTGCCAACCGGGGGCGATAGGGGCGAGAGCGATGCCACGTTGGCCGACCCGCGCACGCAAGAAGAGCGGCGGACGGCAGCCGGCGGCAGCAGC
This sequence comes from Rhodamnia rubescens, assembly GCA_021437795.1. Taxonomy (NCBI): domain Eukaryota; kingdom Viridiplantae; phylum Streptophyta; class Magnoliopsida; order Myrtales; family Myrtaceae; genus Rhodamnia; species Rhodamnia rubescens. The sequence continues at coordinate 4,519,222 of JAILYA010000019.1, read as the reverse complement.
GGGCGAGAGCAATCACGCCGCCTCGGATTGTCCGACCACGGAAACAACCCTCGATTTCCATCTCCTCGTGACTTGTTCTTCAAAGTGCCGATTTTTATGTTTCTGTCCAAAAAACAGATTGCGTCGTTTATATATAGAACTTTTGTCCACAATCCTAATAATTGAACCATTGGATCGCAACCCTACCACAACTCTCTAGATAGGTTCCCGAATTGATCAAACTCTAAATTTTTAAATTGAAGAAATCTAATCCCCTCGACTCCCAGGATCTTCGGCCAAGAAAATGAGGATGATACCAAATTTTGGTCCTCCACGTAGGTTCATGACTTCAATTGGACCTAATTAGCAACATGCCTAACTACTAAGGCCCCGCAAAACTAAATAGCGACTGAATTAAACCAAAGTTCTATCCAACATAAAATTAAACCCCCAAATCTTAGCTCATGGTCAAATTTTTAAATGACGCCATCATAACAAGGCCTTCAATATAACCCTTATTAAACAATTTAGTCAACAAGAGCTTTCAAAACACCAATCCCAAAAATTCGCACCCCTAGCAAAGTGAAAATTCCAGTATTTGATCTAATCACCTCAAAAAACCAACCATCAAAAATATCAATACATAAAATTATTTTTAAACTAACATCTCATTTATCTAAAAATTTTTCTAAAAACAAAATTTATATCAAGAGATTAAATCCTACCTTTTGTGTAGATTAATCGAGTGATGGAGATTATTTGCATGTGAGGATATTTTAATCGTATGGTCCCGATTAAATGCCACGTTAGTATAGTATAATCGTACGGTGCGTATTAATTGTACGTTAGTGAAATTATAATCGTACGGTGATTGTTAATTGCTACGTTAGCATTAATAATATTGGGTAGCGTAGATTAATTTTGTCGTAGCATAAATTAATCGTGTGGCCCCGATTGGCCATTAGCTTAGTATGATTTAATCGGGTGGGCCCGATTTATTAATTCTCTAACGTGAGTGAATCACGTGGTTCCGATCGAGTATTTATTTGGCATAATTAAATCGAGCGGCCTCAATTGAGTGAAAGGAAAAAATTAGAAAGATTGTGTGGACCCGATCTTTTATTGGAGAAAATTGGGAAGATCATGTGGCCTTGATCCGCTAATCGGGAAGTTTAGCGAGATCGTGTAGTGAGGATTGATCGATCATAAGGATTTATGTGATCGTGTGGTATCGTACGAGCAATCGAGGAATTATTATTGTTATATGGCCTTAAGTGGAATAATTGAGAGAAAGTGTTGAATTTTTCCTTGAAGCGTGATTACGCGGGGTTCGTATTTTATAAGACCATTATTTTACCCTAAGGCGTTAAACGCGGGTCGTACTTATTATTTTATCCTGAGGTGTTAAACGCGGATATTAACTTGAGGCGTTATTACGCGGGTTATAGTGACCTAAGGCGTTGTTACGCAGGTCCGGACTATATAATGGCCTCGAGGCATTATTACCCGGGTCTATCCATTTATATGATAGCTGATGCGTTAAATGCGGGCTTTAGAGTAATGTGAAATTTTATATGATAGCCTGATGCATTAAACGCGGGCATTTGAGTAACGTGGAATATTTTATGATAGCCTAATGCGATAAACGTGAGCTTTGGAGCCATGTAGAATTTTATATGATAGTCCGAGGCGTTAAACACGGGCTCTGGAGTACATGGAATATTTTATTGATAGTCCGAGGCGTGGAACGCAATTATGGGAGCAACGTAGAATTTTTGTAAAAGTGTGGCAATTTTTGGAGAAAGAATGAAATATTCTGGAATTTATTTGTTGAATTTTTTAATTGATGGAGGAATTGTTGAGAATTGCTGATATAGGACGTGTCTGGAGGCACTAGCGCTCTAACCTAAGATTAGGGACTATCTTACTAAGATTTATTCTCACCCCGTCGTGGGTTATCTTTTTCGAGACCCTCCCCCTCGACAATGAACGACCCTCCTCGGAGATTTGGAATTCCCCGGATATGGAGACAAGTAATTACGAGAATATCCAGTTGGGGAAGATAAAGTATACTATAGGCACGCTACCACGATTTGGGTAGATGTAGGAGAAAATTTTTGGAAGCCCCATACGTACCTGGCATGAACGTACGAGACATGGGGATATGTTGGTAGATCCGCCGAGGGGCTTTGATATCCCCTATGATGGAGTTGGGGAATGGGACCCCACTCAGGCTGCCCCTCCCGATGGCGTGGTGATGAGTCCGGATACCGCCCCGAAGACCCGCAATCGAACTAGAGATTTTGGAGCCCGAGGAGGACGTAGAGATCGTAGAGCCATCGGATGTGGAGCTGCCATCCGAGGGCGAGGAGGAGGAGGAGGGCTAAAGACTTCGTCGATGATAGTGAGGATGGGGCCTAAGGTAGTTGGCCTCTCGACTTTTGTGTAGTGTTTACTTTTGGAAGCATAGAGGGTTTCGACCACGTAATCTTTTTGTTATAGGTGGTCACGGGTTTGTACAATGGCCTCTGAAGCCCTAGGTTTAAAAGTGATAACCATTATGTATATATGTACATAAGTGTATTGTAAGTTTTTTTTTTTTTACCATCCCAAGTTATCGTAGCGTTGTTGGTTTCGTACGGGGAATTATTTCGCTTCCGTGAAATTTTATTTTGTTGGCCTTGGGATCCTAGAGAACTATAAGATAATATGGCCAAGGTGAGATGTCGATGGGCTCGCGGGGTTTGGGTCGTGACATTTAGCCATTTGTGAGCGAGTGGGAGATGTTGGGAAATTACGCCCATTAAGGGCAAAATTGATTACTTGCCTTTATTGCGATATTGATTGTGATCATTAAGGGCATGTTTAATTTTCTTTTCAATACCATGAGAGAGATATGGTATCTCCTCAAGATCTATATAGAATGTACATCGTTCGGTTTTTTCAATGCATGCTCAAGAACTCTCTCAAAAACTCTCTCTGGAAAACTCTCTCGAAAAACAATCGATCGGTAGATCCGGATCATTTTCTCACCCGCAATTTGGGGCTTTTAATCCGTGGCTATTGAGGTATGTTCGTTCTACGTGATATACTTCTCCGATCGGTGATTTAAGTTTGATTCTAGGGAATGTTGATCTAGTGCAATTCGTGTGTATATGTACGTGCATGATGATTCGACTATTATTCGGCTATAATACGCACGTTGCGTTAATGGGTATGTAGACCTATATTTTTTTTTGCTGAGTTTATATATTTGGATTAGTATTTATATGTATTGGGATCCGTTTCCTTTAGGGACACATGTCAATTTTTTATTGATTTTTTAGTACAAAAGTATATGCCACGTAGACCTCTCAAATGGGTGAGTCGGATCGAATTTGAATCGATTGAAAATTGTCGACCATATGTCCATTAAAAAGTCAGTTACTCCATTAAGCACGTCTCATTTCGGTGCAAGGCAAAGCACAAGCTCGAGACATTCAATCATTGGGAAGAAGAGGAGTAACCATTTTGAAATCTTCTTGCATCCCAAACGACGCACACAGGCACTTGAGTTTTGTTTTCTTTTTTTTCTCTGCTTGTAAGAATTAAACTTTAATTTTGAGAATAAGTTTCGCTTATCCTTAACTTTAGAATAGCATTTGTATTTATAGAATTTTTTCGGAATAGACTAATTCAAAATATTTTGATTTTTCATTAGTCCATTACAAGATTAGCTCCAGGAGATAACTACATTAATGAACTAATTCAAAATTAGTCCATTACAAGTATTAACTACATGAGATAACTACATTAATGGATTAATTCAAAATTAGAATTTTAAATTGTCCATTACGATATTAAATACATTTCTTAACAGGTCCTTGCAAGTTGAAGGTGGTCTTCTAGATGATCTTCAATTTGGATTTCAAGATATCATGGCAACACCATGTAAGAGGCATGGTGAAGATGTCCACTATTTGGTCACGTGTGGATATGAAGCGAACCTCAAGTTTGCATTGTAACACTAAATGGAAAACGAAGTGGAAGTCTACCACGATATGCTTTGTTCCAACATGAAAAAGTGGATTCACTATAAGATAAATTGCCCCTAGGTGGTTACCCCAAATGATAGGGAATTTTGATTGAAAGATGCCCAATTCCTATAACAATGATTGCCACCATACCACTTCTATTGTGGCATTTGCTAATTGGCCAACACTCAAATTCGATTGAGGAACATGAAATGGTATGTTGCTTATTAGCTAACCAAGAACCATATTTTGGCCCATATAAATTGCATAACCTCATGTTGATCATCTATCAATGGGGCAATCCACCCGATCCAGCGTCACCATATGCATGGAGTTTTGTGGACGATTGAGAACCGATGAGCGGTCCATGTGAAACGGTTTACTTCAAGTAGCGTAGAATGCGTTTCACCGCACTCAATGGTCTTTTGTTGGTTCTTTCAAGAATTAACAGACTTTGTTTACCGCATAGGAGATATCGGCCGAGTGAGTATGGCATATTGAAGAGCTCCTACGACGCTTCTGGCATAAACCGGCATCAATTGATTAAACTAGTATTTATAGCCATGGGCATGTGAACCGATTTAACACCGCACATTCTAGTTCTCAGAGAGAGATCCGTAACATACTTCGATGTGACAAGATGAGCCTAGATGAATGTTTGAGCATCTCAATACTCGGGAAATAATTAAGGTCGCACAAGGACTCGTATGCGAGAACTCCTTGTTTAGGAGTTTGATAGTATCTTGAATAAATGCCGGGTTGGATCCTCCGTAATAACAATGTTGTCGGCATAGATGAGCATGTAAATGAAGAAATTGGACCGATGTAGTATAAAAAGGGAAGTATCATTTTTTATCCGATAAATCCCAATGATTCTAAAAAGATGCTCAACCAAGTAGAATTAAGCTCGCGGTGCTTGTTTCAATCCGAAGATGGATTTTTGTAGCTTGCATATATGGTTTGGCTTTTCTTTGTCAATGAAGCCCTTAGGGTGGGGCCATGTAGACTTCTTAAATGAAGTTACCATTTGAAAATGCATTGCTAACATCCAATTGTCGAGTTTTCAATTCTTTGCCACACCAATGAAATAACTATACGGACAAGTGGTTGCTTTAACAACGGGTCTAAACGTTTTTGTATAATTGATACCCTCCTATTAATTGTAGCCCTTGGCCACTAGGCGAGCTTTGTATCGGTATATCGAACCATCTACATGTGTCTTGACTCAATAAACCCATTTAGAACCCACGACATTTGCTTTAGGATTTGATGGAACCAAAACTCATGTTCCATTACACAACAAAGCATTAATTCTTGGAGCATCATCTCCTTCCATTTTTCATGTTTATTAGTTTCGTGGCTCTTCTTTAGAACTTATTTCAGTCAAGTTCACATCTAGTAATGGATATTTAATGTTGCGCTTTGGGTTTTGTCGCAGCCGCATTGGATGGGTGCTTAGTGCTTGATAAATTAGTTGTGGAGGTATCACAATAACTTTCTTGTTGGGAGGCATCTAAAAGAGTCTCATTGGAACCTATACCAGATTAGACTAGCTAGAAACCAACGTGTTAGATGTTGAAGTAGTGTTAGTATTTGATAATGTTGGTGATTATTCTTCAAAGGTAGGTGGGGAGGTGTTAGGGGGTGGGGTAGAAGGAAGAATATGGTTCGCATGGGAGGACATACCAACCATGGAGATCGTCAGCCAAGGATATGATGGTAAGAGAATTTCGAAAGGTGTGAACCAAGTGCGGCCAATGAAAAAATATTTTGAATAAAATGCCCCTTTGAAGCTCTTTTTCGGCCATCTCCGGGCAAGATTCAATTGAATCATTTTCAACGTTCGGGGAAGGCCTTAGGATCATGAATAAACCGCCCACTGCATAAAAAATGTTGGGAGTACGTCTTGCAATGTACATGCATCTAGTTTTGTAATCTAAACAATGGCAACCAACGTGCTATAAACTATATCCTAAGAACACACATTGAGTAGAACGGAGTAAAAACTTACGTGAATTGTATGACCTTAATAAAGAGAAAACATGACAACCAAATATTTTCAAAATCTTGTAATCCGGTTGTTGATGGAAAAGTATTTGAAAAGGCGAGATATTATCTAAAAGTGGTGCGGGTAATCCGTTAATAAGGTAAATGGTGGTTTCAAAAGCATAGAGCAATACTTAAGGAGAAGAGATGCATGGGCCATTAATGTAAGGATTTGGTATCAACAATATAACGAATTTTTCACTCAACTGGCGTGTTCTCGCTCGTGAGTGTGTGGACATGCTACATGATGGAGAATATCGTTGTTTGAAAAAAATTTATATAGGGTTACGTATTCCCTACCCCCAATTAAACTATATAGCTTTGATGAGTTTTTCAAATTGTTTCTCGGTCATGGTTCCGAATTTTTCGAAAAATGAAAGGGATCATAGACCGATTTTGAATAGGATAGTATTAAGTATATTAGGAAAAATCATCAACAAATTGGACAAAGTGCTTACAACTAGAAATAGAATTAACTAGAGTGGATAGATAATGGTACCGTCAATGTATCCATTAAAGATTGGCCACGAAGTAACGAAAACAATTGAGTTTTTCAAAATAGAAATTATCACAAGAAAGTTTGAGGATAAGGTGGTGTTGCACAACTGGAGTGGAGATGGGAGATGACATTATATATAGGAGAGATAAAAAATGGAAGAGAAAGAAGGCATAGCGCATGTGTTTTTAAGGATCTTACTAGTCCTCTCGATACCATGTAAGAAGTAGACTATAGGTTTGAGAATGAGTTTCGCTTATCCTTAACTCTAGGATAGTGTTTGTAATTATGGGTTTTTTTGGAACGGACTAATTCAAATTATTTTGAATTTTCAATTAGTCCATTCTTGTATTAATTATAGGAGATAGCTACATTGATAGACTAATTTAAAATTAGTATGTTACAGTATTAACTACGTTCCTTAACATTGCTGCCGTTGGGTTGTCTAGAGGGTGTTTCTCACACATTGCCATAAGCAGATCCGCATTGCTTTTTATCCAGGGATAATGCCCAATATTTGCTTGGAGCTGAGTTCCTTTATATTTAATTCAATTTCAAAAAAATTTTTGTTATAAATGTTTATTTCTTTATTTTTTGTACTTTTTGTACTTTTTCTTTTTTTTTCTAGGAAATCGCAAGGCTCCCTTCTTCCACTGCCGGCAACAATTGGCCGACCACTAGCAACGTCCGACATCCGGCGATTGGTGGCGGCGGCAGCGACACACCACCACTCGGATTTTGTAGAAGAAAAAAGAAAATAAGAAATTATAAAACATCATAAAATTAAAAAATCATAAAATTTGTTTATGACTCACTTAAGATAGTTAAGTAATATATTTATGAGTCAAATTATTAATAATGTGTTAATTGAGAGATTAAGTGATAAAAAAATAACTGAGGCCCTTTCCCATTCTATATAAATACGTAGCAATGTTGTGTGAATCTAAGCATTTTTCTATTATTAACTGATGCTGCATAACCTATGAATTAAATACGTTATCGGTGGTTAACTGAAGAAGGCAAATTGCACATGGGGGAGAGACGCGGAGGTAGAAATTTTGTCGGCCCTCGACGAGATATCTGCACATCCTAGGTGGGAATCAATCGCGATCGATAGTGCGCCTCTCTCTCTCTCTCTCTCTCTCTCTCTCTCTCGCTTACCTACCTCAACATTCAACTGTTTGAAAGGAGAGGAGAGGAGAGAGGTCTCAAGAGAGACAGCGGGTGTTCGTGTGCGCGACATGATGTCCCAAACAATGGTCGGAGGCTTTTCCTCTTTGACCCTCTGGCCTCCTTCCTCCAGCAATTCCAGCTGCGGCAGGACCCATTTTCGCCGGCAGCCTCCCCTTCTCCGACGCTCTGCCCAAGGCAAATCCTTCTTTCTTCTTTTTCTTAATCATTCCGTCCGGTAATCCCTCTTGTTTTTTGCTTCTTACTTCAGCAGGTGCCATTCAGTCCCGACGAACAGCTAAATTTGTTGCCTCCAGCGCGAGAGTTCATTGCTCTGGTAAAGATGACAGCGTAAGTGAATACAATTACATGCCTCTAGTTCAAAGTCAGTGAAATCCTTCTGACAGCAATATTAACATTTTGCATTTGCGCAGAGCTTCACAGTTGTGAGGGAGGGTAGCGTCTCGGTCATTCTTTTGGCTGGAGGGAAGGGCAAGAGGATGGGTGTGAGTCCCCTCCTTCTTCACCTACCTTTTCCAATTCATTCAACTCCTCCTCCCTCCCAAGTTCCTTCATTTTTTGGTCCCGTCCAATGACATCATCGGTCTGGCATGTCACAGTAACGTCATTCTCTTCATCCTTGGGACTCTACGTCTTTCCCCTTTGTTTCCTCGCCCTTGCATTACTATCTTTCAGGAGTCATTCTGTCATGGCTTGTTTGCATTTGTATTGCTGGTATTTGTCTAGGAAAATCCGAACAAATATTTGGTGCCTACCTTTTTATTGCTTCTGTTTCTCTATGTTTCATCTTCCAAATGATGATTACCTTCTGTTTATTAGAATAGGCGAGCATGCCAAAGCAGTATCTTCCACTTCTTGGCCAGCCGATTGCTTTGTACAGGTAAACGAAACTCGCTCCTTTTCTGAGAGAGCCCTGTATCTTCATTTGGACGAGTAGCAAGAAGTTGGACTTGGTATAGCATTCTTGTGGGAAGCTGATCCTTGCCATTTGTAATCACAATATCCTTCTTTAGTAGCACTGATTATGCTTATCAGTTCCTTGGCTGGGCTAACACAATTTATCTATGTCCATCGGCATAGTTCCTTACAGTGTTTATAGTATATAGATATCTATTAGTGTTCTACTTTCTTTTCTGACCATGGTTCTCCAACACTGAGTTTCATATTAATTGTGTACTTATAAAGCTTTGTTGGCAGATTAAGCAACATCGTACCCATTGGGTGCTGAGTGCGTGTTGGTTCCTAAATGTCCTCCCTTTTCTTTTGCCTCTTCACGTCTCCATGAAGTCAAGATTAAGATCATGGCTCTTCTCTTGCAGCTTTTATACTTTTTCACAAATGAGAGAGGTGAAGGAAATTATTGTAGTTTGTGATCCATCATACAAAGACATATTTGAAGGTACCGTTCTCACACCTTCTTCTCCAACTTCTTTTTTAATCTATCTTCAAGTGTGTTTGCTCGGTAGGCTCTACTATTCTTTTCTGGTTTGGTAATTGTCCTGTGTCATTTAAGGCACATTGTGTCCTTTGTGCTCTAGAAGATGTGCAAACCAATTTGTTCCTTTGTCTCAGACACCAAAGAGAAGGTTCAAGTGGATCTTAAATTTACATTGCCTGGGAAGGAGAGACAGGATTCGGTCTACAGTGGCCTTCAGGTGCACATTAGTGCTTTCTTGTCAATAAAAGCTTAAGATTTGTTTCATTTATTATGTTGTTTGCATTTTGTGTGGAAGGCTGCCAATGTTTTCCTCTTTGATTGAGTTGACACTCGCGCTGTGTTAAATCAACTTAATCATTTAACCCTTGCGGAACTTGTGATGTGGTTGTTCCACTCTAGTTGTCATTGGACATTGGAGTACCTTGCTGTTCCCAGCACTTCATTTAGTATTTTTGTGTTTCCTTTGTCTCTCCTTTGCATGCATTGTATTTTTCATTGGTTCTCTTATATTTTTTATACGCCATAACTGCACTTTGCCAACATATTACTAAAACTGCCCTAGTGGCAACTGCCAGTTCAGGCGTAGCAAGGGTAGATCTTGAAACTTTAGCTTTAAAAAGGTGGAAAAGGTAGTGTCATGATAACCGTTCTACTTACTAGGTTAACTACGGTGAGGAGGAAATGTTTTTCTTCGTTTTGTTAAAGGAAGAGGAAAAATTAAAGAAACTAAGATATGCAAATGGAAGATGTTTTCTGAGTTGCCATGCTTCACATGAGAAAAATGAAAGAACTTGCTCAGCTTATATCATGCCAATGTGTAGATACATGTAGTTTCTCAGTCACACATGTCTGGTCACTCGACTTTTCCATGAAAAGTATCATCCACATTGTTTTGGGTGAAAGAACGAAAGAAAATGAGTCCATATGTCAAGAATTTCGACCCCGCCTTTATATCTGTGACTTCGATTTTTGGTTTCCAGGTCCATTTGTGATGGCTTTGTATTTTTATATGTATTTCTTTGTTTTTGTGTTTCATACTGCTAAATTCGGACGCATCATGTTTGACTCACTTATTATGAGACAGCAAATTTTCTGTACTTTGTTTGCGAGAAGGTCTGAATGTTAGTAGATGCCGATTCAACCATTTACATGTATCAGTTTAGTTTCCTAGTCACCATGTATTGAAGAAAATTTGTATTTGATTGGAAATTCCTTCCTGAATAATTGTTGTAATTCTGCGAAGGATTTGAAGTCAGTATTTAAGATTGAACAAGCTTTTATGTTATTTCCTAGAGATGACGGTTTATTAACTTCCATTGTGTGGAACGTTTACCTTCAGGCAGTTGATAGTGGGTCTGAGCTTGTCTGCATTCATGATTCTGCAAGACCTCTTATATCAAGTGGAGACATAGAAAAGGTCTGATTTCATTCAGCAGTTTTCTTTACCAAGTATTTTTGCAGACTTAAAGGGTGCATGATACTATCATGGGAGACAACCGGGGTTGATTTTATCAGTTCATCATTGTGCTAAAGCGGAGATAAATATCTAAAATTGTGCGGTTGCTATGTTATGAACTTTTCTTATCAAGAAGATGCATTAGAAAATGTGTATCGGGTCTATTAATCTTGCCAGTAGGGTAAGATAGACCAATCTGCCCTTTTTCCTTTCGCTAGTTCTTGTAGTGTGCCAAACTGCAGCTCTTTGTGGTCATGCAACAGGCTTTCAAACTTTTCCTTTCTCCTTAGAAATTCTATTTTTTTATTCTCAGCAACAACCCTTCTCAGTGATTCTACCAACTCAGTTCACAAGGATAGTTTTCAAGTCTCCTATGGAGTAAAGGGGGGTCCTGCATATATATATATATATAGCGAGCCAATTGTGTGCAGGGTTCATGAATTGTTTTTAGTTTTGTTCAACAAGCTCTTGATATGAAGAAGAAGTCTTTTGTTTTTGACATATTCATTGAGGCCTCCTATTTCCTTCATGATGAACATGAATGATAATCCACCTTTAATCTGCCATACAGGAGATTGTAAGTGAAGTTGCATTGACAGTACCTGTTGCTTTGACAGCCTTGTCTGGTCTGGTTGGGGCTTCGCTTGCACAGTCTGGCCTAAGGACTAGCTACAGTATATATGGCAAAACCTGCATAAAATAAAGCAGTAATAGCTGTAACCTGAAGCTGATCCACTTATTGAGCCAATTAGTATAGCTAGCTTTTGGCTTACATCACCTGGCTTGAAGCTTACTCAACTGGCTAGATCCTAAAACCTGAATATCCTATAAAAGTAAATGGGTGCATAATATAAGCAGAGTTATATGCGACCTAACTTGATCTGGAACTACTAAATGGGATTGCTAGAGTACGCATGCGCATGTGAGTTTGAAGCATTTTCACTGACGTTATTTTGTAAAAGTCACCACTAGTGTGTGAAGTTTCCTTCATTTTGTACTGATTGATCTGTTTTTTTTTTTTCCCCAATTGTATCTGCAATGGTGTATTGTGATCCAAGGGAAGTAATTCAGCCTTGTATAAATACATTATCCGTTCTTTACATAAGATTTGATGTAAGAAGTTTCATTTCAACTTCCAATTGAAAAGTTTAAAAGCTAATTTATCTGAAAGAATAAGCATGGACGGGGACATTCTAAGACAGCTGTTGTGAGTTGGCTTGGCTGGATTATGCTAACTGTTGATGTTGACCCCGTGAGCCTTAGAGTTTTTCACCTTTTAATGAAAAAACTTGGCTCAGTTACATTCTGAGAGTTTCTTGTATAGCAGCTGCCCTTTTTGTTTTTTCAGTGATAAATGAATATCCGCAAAGCTCTTTCATGTCTATCTTGTTCACATTGAATTCTGTTGGAAATTGCATCACCAGTTGACCTTTTTCTACCCATATTTTCTCTTCATTTTGTGCAGTTCCTTCAAATATATAAGTTTTTACGATGTTGGTATTGTTCTTAAGTTGCTTTTGGTTTTAGGTACTTAAAGATGGCTGGGAAAATGGAGCTGCTGTTCTTGGGGTTCCTGTTAAAGCTACCATCAAAGAGGTGAGTGTTTCTGGGTTCATGTAATTGAATGGTATCGGCACATTTTCATACTAATCTCTTGGTGTTCCTATTCTATAGCTCATTCTTTCTAGGACAACTTGCTCTGCTGGTAGCTTTCATTGTTAATGCAGCGAGTAGCCTGTACTGGTCTCATTTTACCTTTTGCTGCTTTCAATTGATGCCTTTCCTCTGAGCCTGAACTCATGCCTCGTGTCTTTTCCTCATCAAATTCATTGTATCTGCTGCTGCTTGTTGTACTCCAGTTGATACATTACATTGAAACATCTCTTGTTGTGTATTTGTCACATGTGTCTTTATTGGCTCCCGAGTTGGTTTTGGCTTGTAAATTGCTGCTTATATATTTGGTCACTTATGGGGAAGTTGTTTCATTGTCGAGATTGTATACCCATGATACATGTGTCTGGTGCAAGTGTGCGTGAATGCGCAGACACGTCCTTGGGTGTCAGTGCCATTAACCTCTTGTCCTACAACTGCATCGTGATAAGCATGATTTTTATACGTCGGGATGAACCTCGGTTTTAAGAATTGACAGCACCATAAATACTGCCTGTTTCTGCAATTAATGACAACATGGTGGCCTTTATAAGTTCAGTATGTCCATTTGTGATGAACTACAATTTACATTTTCAACGAAATCCTTTTTTTTTTTATCGCAAAAAGTAAACATGAGGTGTCAACGTGATTGTTTCCGTCAGTTCATCTACTGAATGGTGGAATTTCATCAATCCTTTACAGGCAAATAGTGAATCATTTGTTGTGAGAACGCTGGATCGAAAAACACTTTGGGAGATGCAAACACCTCAGGTTTGTTTTCAAGGAGATAAATGCTTGAATTTATGGACTGCTTGTGATCAGCTCCCTTAATTTGTTACAGGTGATCAAGCCTTCGCTGCTTAAGAGAGGCTTTGAACTAGTCAATAGGTACACAGTGTGCACTTTCTGCATTTTCATCTCTTACTGTTGGGCAGAGAATCATAGTATATGAACTCCCTTTGTTTTTGTTATTTATATCCCAATCTCTCAGAGCAGAAGAAGGCTGTTTTTATATTTATTTAGTTTGTTATTACTCTTTTTAATGTCGACACTGCCATAGATGTCTGAAAATTTCAAATGCTGCATTATTGGGCGATGGATGATTGGGTAGGATAACCTTTTACCAGAGGCAACATTATTATAGTGTCTTATCACCAGCTCTTGTGAAGGCTTTAGGGAGCGATTCTGGTGCAGAATTTTGCACCTTGCTTATTTATGCCAGGCATGATTGAAATTTGTTATGCTTCAAGCCTATAGAGAGGTTAAACCTGCTCCAAACAGAGGTAATTAAATTACAGTGACATGGGATAGAAACTGTGATGGCAGACTTCCTGCATATCCTCTAGGTCCTTTAACCCAAAGAAACTGCTGTGAAAGGAGCTGAGGTTCACGATTTGACTGTAAAATCAGTCATGAAAGTTCTCAATACTGATTGTTTATACAGTTGCTCATGGTGAACAACTTACAAGCTGGTGTGATTGAGATAATCTGAGAGCTGTTGTAATGTGGCATCTCTGAAGGACAAAAAGGGAAGTTTGAATTAATGATTGAGCAATGGACAATCCTAACAAACCTCTAAAAGTTTATTTGGTGGCTATAATTACAGAAGATGTGGAACTTATTGTGAACTCCTATATCACTGATGGCTCGAAGAGGTGGTGGCTGACCTGGTTGGCCCATGGCTCTGAACAACCATATTGTACATGTAACCTTCTGAGTAGTGGGTTAAGAATGGTAGGTAGGTTTTAAACAACCCAAGTCCAACATAAAGGAATGTAGAGACTGTGAAGTAATGCATAAGCGCAGACAGATCTCGAAGGTCACTCGAGGGGAGTCCTGTAAGTAAGTGCGTTTCAGTATTTGACCAGCTGCCAGTTCAGCGGCACACTGAATTTGAGTAATGCTTAGCTAGGTGGGCATGTGCTTGTAGGGGTGAACTAACTTGACCTTTTGAGTTCGTGGAATGGAAGCATATTCATAGGCACCTGCATGTTGTCGTGGATTATATTGTGATTTCTGATTAGTTGATGTAGTTATGTTTACAGTCGAAGCAGTCCTTTCACAAACTTGATGCATCGTGTGTGGCTGATATAAGTATGTGATAGACTACCAGCATGGACTGTAGCTCTAATTTTCTGATAATGTCAATGGAATGTTCCCATACTAGTCAGTATATTGGATTAAGTACAGGTGAAGGAACTCTTTTGCAGCTAATTTGGTGCTTAACTTTTGACTTATCACTATTGACATTACATTGAATGGGATGCCATAAATTACAGAGAAGGCCTTGAAGTGACTGATGATGTATCTATCGTGGAGCACCTCAGGCATCCTGTATATGTCACTGAAGGATCTTACACCAACATCAAGGTGAAAATCTCAAAACCAGCTTTAGTTTACCATACTTTGAAATGCCTGAACTATTGAATACTTGGTTGGATACTTTTTTCCCCCTATAGAGGTTGGATATATTGCTCTCTCTGATTGCGTATCATCATAGTAGTTATTGCCTTTCAGGTCACGACTCCTGATGATCTGCTATTAGCGGAGAGAATATTGAACTTGGACGTTGGAGGGCCATCGCCATAAAACTTCCCAGATTGAACTCTATGGCTATTTATCCAAAATCAAAATTGAGCTCCTCAATTTCAAATGATATAATTCTTGCAGCAACAAATTCCGAGCGGCAGGACAGCAACTCAAAAGCAACTTTTTTAGGAACACTTAAGCTTGATGCAACTTGATGCGCTTGAAAAGTTAGTTGGCTATATAATGGTAAAATAAACATGAGAGGGAAACGTTACACAGAGGGAGTCCCTCCTCAATTTCAGACATCTTGTTTCTTGAAAAAGAAAAAAACGAAAATGTCACCTCATGGTGGATGTTCACATTTCATCTTAATTACAGGGAACTAAATGAAAACTTTGGTGTAAGGAAGAACCCCCACTGCTCTCTCTCTCTCTCTCTCTCTAGAGCCCGCGCACATGTGTAGATCAGATTGGCATGATAACAAACAGATCAAGCCTCATCAATCCTTTAGCCTGCGTTCATGTGTGTCCAAATTTCTTGTTTGAGCGTAGTTACTAGGAAGATGACAAGGAATGAACAAGCTCAAGTAGAATTATCCTGATAAGTGACAATGATGTGAGAACATCTAATATACAGATCTAGAAAATATTCGCGTTGATGCTATTCCTAGAAAACGGCTCACTTTGAGTAGGGTTGACATAATTTATAATCTTGTCACTAAAAGAATGTTCTTAAATGTGATTATAAAATGTTTTCATTAAATTAATGAGTACATGTCCATTGATATCACTCTCGAGTTAGTAAATCAGTTGTGTTAAGAATGTCACTCCTAACTACGAGAAAGCATAATGCAAGAATGTTATCTTTGAATGTGGAAACATATTTGGACATTGACACTTGCGTGATGTGCCAGTTGCAGATGTGACATCACGCAATCTCGTAGGCTTACTCGCTTATGAACTCTTTTGGAAAATCTGCAGTCTCATTAGATTAAGGCTTCAGCAAAATCTTTGTTAATTGTTTCTCCCGAACTCACAGTGGGCTTCAAATAATCTTCTATTGAAGCAAAAATGGCCTGACTTTTAAAATAACATCCACATATTAAAAGCGGCAAATTGAGGACCTAAATACACAAATGACACCAAGGGAAAAGGAAAACAGGCAACTTAAATTGATGCTACTTGTCATTTGGTCTTCTTAATTTGCTTTCTGAATTTGCCTTCATGCATGCACTGAAGAAAGAGAAACCTCCATTTCTGCGTGAGCGCGTGACAGTCCTTTTGTGCTGCATAATGTTATCAAGTATGCATCATCAGAGTATTGAAAACACCGTCTGCATGCAAGCATATAAGTAAATCCAACAGCTCACCTTTCCCCTCCTCTGAGATCTAGTGTTATTCCAGCAGAACATCCTGCCACAACCTTCATTTCCTGAACCAGACTCATGAACCCTAAAGAAATGCCAACATTTAGAAAAACATGTGTAAACTCAGTTCTAGTGTGAACTGAAAGTATAGTAAAATCAGCCGTGCACCATGCTGAGCATGCCTTAATTCAGACACGAGCAATCTGTAAACTGCCCTAATCGTTCTAGTAATAAGTTAATCAATGCAGTTAATGATCTTTGTGGTCCTCGAAGTTATTCACAAGACAAATAGGTGGCTATCTTCTGACGGTCTTGTTGCTAAGTGCCCCTAGAGCACTAGTTTGGTTAATTAAAAATGGAAATAACACTTTTCAAGACACTTTGAAAATGAAAGAATTACACATTTAGATAAACCACTCACTTCATATGGTAAATTTTAAATTTCTAAGCACATCAGTAAGGCTTTACAAGTGCCTGTGGGGCACTCTAACATTTGATATCTTCTAAAGCTTTTTTTCTTTTTCAACCAAACATCAGACTATTCATGCAGTGGAATCGCCAAAGGTAGCAGTAATAGGGCAGAGAAGATAGAAATGTGGATCCTAGCCAGGAGAATGCATATACAGACTGCAGATCCTGTTCCTCCCCTTTATCAGCAGGTAATCATCAACAAACGTTTCGGAAATACTGTAACTTAACCAAATGCACTCGAATCTGAAAAACATCTTCAATTGTTGAAGAATCAGAACCAGTATACAAGGTCAATGGTGCAAGTTCTCTGTAAACTTTTCGGCACTATTTAGCATCTTTCTGATTTTCAGGAGATCCTTTTTATGAATTTTACATTTGAAGAAAAAAGTAGTAGTCCCATAAAAGCTTGAACAAACTAAACTTAAGTTTCTTGATTTGATAAGACAAACACCAGAAGGTATAACTTCACTTATAACTTCTGAAGGAGACACTCAATGGAACTTATCTAGAGAGCTGATTTTAACCCCCAATTAAAGAGAATAACTAGCTTCATATAGCAGAAGCAAATCATAGAGAGAACTACAAGAAACTAATTAATAAGAACATCGACTTGCACGTCTCATCGTTCTAAGTGATTATGTGGTAATTTCTTTTGCACGTTTTGTGAACCAGTTCATTTTGTTTCCTTTGCTCCCTTGTAACCGAAAAAATGGAAATGAAAACAAGAAAATCAACTTACAGGCTCTCCTTGTTGAAATTTGCCATGAAGCTGCTATCATGCAGCAAACTTGGGGACATGGGATAGTGACTTTTATTAACTTGGTCCTTCTGCAAGGCCCTTCCATCAGCAATCTTCAGAACTTTGAGTTCATGATTCAGTTTGTCCTCCCAATGCTGAGAAGAAAAATCTGTAGAATTAACTGATTCCACCTTATGTTGATCATAGATGCCATCTTGAGGTAAGACCTGATTCTTCTCAGGTCTGCAACAAATTAATGAGCCAGGGTTTCCTTTATCTGCAGTTTGCAACCAGGCAGTTTCTAACCTCTGCTCTCTGATAATGGACTCTATTCTCTGCGTTGGGACCTCCTGCCTCTTTTCATTTGTGCCATTAGTCTTTTCAACCATGAACTCTGATGAACATCCAATCCCATCCACCAACCGACAGTCTTTAGAATCATCTTGCATTCTTCCTTTTAACTTGTCATCTAAATTGCTAACGGTTCTCTGGGACACTTTGGGTAACTCTTGACATGATGCCTCGTCAGCATAGCCTTCAACAAATGCTTTCCTCTCTCTTTGAGTGTCCATACCTGTTCCTATTTGACTCGGAACTGGTGAATCCCCCTGATTGCCATACTTCATCAGATCCTCACCATTTGGGAGGAGGATAAGTCTAACCTCCACGTTTCGTCTCAAAACTATTTCTATGGAGTTCGTAATACTGCTCAAGAACCTTTCCACTCTCAATTTAACATCTTTATCTGCAAAAGCTACATATACAACAAGAACTCCTGCAACCACGATGAGATTACATTAGAAATACAGAAGCAAACAAAGAAAGCATTGTCTTCATTGTCAACCAATGAATAAACATGAAGTGAACACGTTAACAATGATGATCAGAGGGTACAATAGGCATGCATCATGCCCAACAAATTAGAAGGTACCTGGCTCTTACCAAACTTAACTGCGGGAAAATGAAACCATAAGATATGATGGGGATGTTTTCCCCCTGATTAGTTATTTAAGCACAAAAAACTCCTACCCTGATCAGCTAAGTGAAGCATCAAGATAACAAGAAACAAGTACAACGGACCTCTGACCGCCCATTTTAGTGGTGAGTGTGGCAATTACAAATGGTCCTTCTTTAGATTTATGCAAAAGTTCAACTTGAACAAAGTACTTCACAATTCTCAGAAGGCAAGCTAACAATTGCAGAAGAAGCTACAATGAAATTGGGGGAATACAAACTATGGTTGCACATGGTCCCTCAAGTAAATCAATGTCCAGATGTATGAAGGATTATTTTCCAATGTTACAGATACAATAGATAGCATTAGGCAGGCCAACACTGGGCTACCGATGTTATCCGTTTTTTTCTTACATGTCAGCCAATGAATTAACAAGCAATTTATGTAGGCCGTCCTAGTAATATAAGCAATTCCTGGTTCAGAATTTGGCTGCCAAGGACAGGGTAGACTTTTAAACAAGGCTGTCCCTGCATCTTCATGAGATTCCACGGTGTTAGAGAAACTGTCAAACATAACCAGCATGGGTTGTACATCAACTGTTCATCGAAAATCAAAATCCTCCGCTCAAATATGTTCAACTGCTGTTTAACCAAGTTTACAACTCTTTTTCGAAATATAAATTTCAAAAGGATACAATTAAACAAACCGCTACTCATTAAAGCTTAGTTTAACACAGATTGTTGTACATCACCAGATAATTGCATGGGGTGCATGACGAAATACGGAAGCTCATCAGCTTACCTTCAGTTTCTGAGATAGATATAAGCTTGCCATGGACATGCAGCAACTGTCTGAGTGTCTTTGAGTGACACCTCTCTATGCAACGTATCCAAATGTCGTTCAACTTTTCCAGGCTAGTTGTTTTGAACATTGTGCCTCCGAGCCCCCCACCATGTGTGCCCCTGGTTCTGAAAGTATGATCATTGATAAGTGACAATGCGGTCCCCTGATGACAGGGAGATGAATTTGCTTCTTCAAGTAAAGACACAGGAGAGGCAGATTCATGGGGTGCGTATCTAGAATCTGATTTTCGCTTGTAAGAAGTGTATCCTCTAGAAGCACTTGATGGATCTTCGGTTGTCCTGGAACTTTGCTTCTGACTACTGCTGGAATTCAAAGCTTCCGGTGAAGGCACAGAACCAAGTTGCAACAATGTCGCCGTAAACCAAGTTGAGCGTTCACTCGAAACTCTTAACTGTCTCTCTGCCTCTGACAGAAGCTTCAAAGCATGCTTTAATCTCTCTAATTCAGATTCACTTACTGTACAGAAGCCAAAAAAACATATGGTTATTAATGAAATCTACACATCACATGCCCCATGACATTCAAAAGCATATGCTGTTGCAAATTTGCCAACAATGCAATGCTAGACAGTGATATGGTGTCACAGGATTAATCATCCTCTTAAGTGAAGTTGCAAAATTTGACGGTAGCATCATTACTGGACATTTTTATACGAACGTGGGTAAAAAACCAACTCCACACTCACTTGTGGATAACTCTAGCTAAAGCCAAAGATACCTTCAGGATAGGTAGTCAAGTAGATACAAAAGCATCAGATCAATCTCCCATTACATCTGACAAAAAAAAACCCATTACATGCCTGCGGATCATGCAGAGACTGCTAAGCCAATACATATCAACGTGATCAAGCATAAACACTGCATATTTTTACTAAAGTAATTGCTGCTCATAAAAATAAAATTTTATTTTAGTACAAGATAGTGAAGAACCTATGGGAAAGGATCTTTGTAGACATAATAAATCTAAGAATCAGCTTCTTCCAACAATATAACATCCACACTCTTGGGAAGTCTTGACAGAAAAACCACTCAGCAAACATTGAGCCTTTAGAGTGATCACGAACAAAATGAAGTTCATAATGAAGTGCAACTGGGTAAGGTAAACTACCGTGGAAGCAGAACCTCTTCTTTCCCAGAAGTAAGACATCACAGCATAATACCCCACTCAGAAATTCAACATTTATAAATGCTACCAGATAGATGAGGGTCAACTGTGTTCGCAGCATCTAACATTACCCAGTTTTGTCCCCAGTGAACTTGGTAAAGCAGATATTAGTGCACACCATGAAGTGAGTTAAACTTGTCATGATTGCAGCCAAGAAAACAAAGCATAGAAAATTAGTTGGAGAACATAAATAAGTCGTAAGTGCTTGTCCACAAGCACTTCAAAAGAAGCTTTGTATAGGAGGCCAAGGAGCTAACGAAGGGGTTAAATAGCATGGCTGAGGAATTGAGCACAAGGGCTGCTGAAGTGGCAGCTTGTTCAAACCCTAACTCGCTTGAGGTCTCGGTTCAAATCATCAACTTGCATGGCCTCATGGGCCCACCACGAGGAGCCTAACCATGTTCGTCTCCAGTGACTACGAGACTACCGATTTGTGTGGCAAGAAGGGACTGCCACACCTAAACCTGGGGTGCAAAAGAGTACCAGGAACACCCTTGTTAATAAAAAGATAGCTGAGGAAGCTATTATGGCCTAAAGACAATGCAGTCAGTTTTTCAAAGTTGATGCACTTTCTAGCAAGCAACAACGAACTTGGCTCAAACTTTGACCAAAGCTAAAGGAGTGACCTAAAGGTGGCGACAAACTAAATAGCCTCAGCTCCTAATAATAGTTCAAAACCATACGATATGCAGCTAAACCGCAACAGGGACAACAAGGGCAAGCCAAGGGCTCGATATCAATTAACAAAAGAAAAGAAGCCAATTCCTCAAGGCCTTGTAAATGATTTTTGAGTAGGGGTCAGCAGCTGCTTGGTGCCACTTCAATGAAAATTTGTTTTTACCAAGTCAATTAAAAAGGCTAACATATCAATAATTCGCTCTTTAATTGATTTCTGAAAGTTGGTACCTGCCAACCATGGTTTGCAGTGGTCCATGCTATCAGGCACTTTTGTAGCACAGCCCGGCTTTTATCAATATAGACAACACTAGTTGAGTGCTTTAGGGCTATCAAAAAAACAATATAAGCAAATAGAATCGATCTTGCAAATTGCTAGCCTATATACCCTGCATACTGGGTCCTCATTTTACATTAATCAAGTAGAATAAAAGTACCGTTTTCAAGTAGAATTACATAAAACAAGGTAAGATTCAAACAAAAAGGATTCTCAGTAGCATAAAACTAAGACAACAATTCCACAGTGCAATTTTGATTAGCATCAAATAAAATTATCTCAGCAACAATTCATGGATTCAATGAGACTATGATCTGTACTCACAGGTTCGAGCACCAAAAAGAGATGCATTATATTCAGAATCAACCATCTTGTATGTTCCAGCTATGATATCCATAATAAGACTGGCCAGCTGTGACATTAAAATCAATGGATCTACCCCAGAGTCCATGAACTCCCTGGCTCTTTTCACCGTTTCTGCAGTGTTCGAAGACATGGCTAGCTCTAGTAGATCAAGCAACTTCTCGTCTGAAACAACTCCAACCTATTGGAAGACATAAATCTTGTTCGTCAATTTTTGTCGGGAAACACCTAAAGGAGTAAAAAATTTGTCCCCCACAGAGGGGAAAGAAACAAAACTCAAATTCAGAGAGGAACAAGTAATGTTGATAAATGATTTGATATGGAACTTACAAGTTCGTTCACAAGAGATGTCGTGATTCTTTTACCCAACAAACTCAATTGATCTAGCATAGTTTCGGCATCTCGAAGTGAACCATCTGCATTCTGAGCAATCAAATCCAACGCATCCAATTCGACTTCCAGATTCTCACTCGCAGAAATATTGCGCAGTCGCAGCACAATGTCACTATCTTTGATTTTGTTGAAAAGGTACTTCTGACAGCGAGATTGCACGGAACGAGGCACACTATCTAGGTCGGTTGTAACAAAAATGAAAACGACTCGACGTGGTGGTTCCTCAACAAATTTGAGAAAAGCCAGCCATACCTTAGAGGGCAACAGATGACATTCATCAATGACAAAAACTTTGTACCGCGAATGCGCTGGTGGCCGAACTAACAAATTTTTTAGCAGATGTCTGACTTTATCGATTTGTTTCTTATTGGTGCCATCAACCTCACAAAGGTCTCTGCTCTTTCCAGAAATGAAGTCGGAGCACTCTTTGCAGCATCCACATGGCTTGGCTTCTTTGGTAGCCTGACAATTCAGAGCAGCAGCAAAAATCCTGGCTGTGGAAGTTTTTCCGGTCCCACGAGGTCCTTGGAAGAAATAGATAGGAGCAACCCTTCCCCTTGAAATAGCATTGACGAGCGATTGAACCACAATGTTTTGCCCAATTATCTCATCAAAGAACACGGGCTTATGCTTCTGACTCAAGCTTCTGATGTTATCCAGCATAGCATCTTCCTCTCCTTGGCCACAGGTAGGAGCAACTAACTCTAACCCATCTTGATCCCGACAATTCGACCACCGCCGTCCATCCAATCTACTCAATGCCTCCAAATCAAGCTCCCCAAAATTTGTGGAGAGCTCATCATCGCTGCGCCCCGTTCCAGCCGACGACCCCCCTCTGGCATCAGTATCGTTCGTGAGCAATGGGAGAACACCTTGAGCACTCTTAGATGCAACTCTTCGCTTCTTTGACCCTGAAGGCGATGGGCGGCGTCCACTGTACACTGATTGACTGCCGCAGAGTATGCTACTGCCTTTTCTCCTTATGGTGTCGGAGAGGGAAGGAGAGTAACAACTGCCACACATGCGCCTGTGCTTGGGCGTCCTTTTGGACCAGTAGCAAGGAATCCCACATCCCTGCCCTCCAGGCAAATCCAAAGGATCATCCACCTCGTCATCACCATCATTCACAGAAGTGGTTGTACCATCCCAAGACCCCACCGTGCTTGGATTACGATTGGCATGCCTATAATAGGAGCTAGTCGAGAGAGCAGGGGTGCTGTAGGTGTAGGAAGAGTCCTCCTTCCTGATGCCCCTGAGCAATTTGGAGGAGGAGCGGGACCAATTCTTGCGGTGCTTCGCCTTTAAAAGCAATGGGGATGCTCCAGAAATCCGCTTCAAATGCTCGGAGCGACTGTAATCGTCAGTATCGTCGGATGGGTCGACCGAGCCATCTGGCACCAGCGGTAGCGGAGGGTGAACATTGCGAAAGGACATTGAATGTGCGGAATTCCTAGGGAGATGGAGGTCCTTGGGAGGATGTCTGGAGAGGAGAAGGGCATGGGCATCGGATTTCTTACTCCGCTTCTCGAAGGCAGAAGAGGGAGCGGCGCCAACCCTGGGGACGAGATTGGCATCTCGCCGGCGGAAATCGTGGGAGGGACGAGGGTTGTCGCTGCCAGCGGCCTTGGAGTAGACAGCATTGCGGGCATCGCTCAAGCTGGCATCTTGACTGTTGGGAGAGGAGGAGGAGGAGGGGGAGGAAGATCTGAGGGCATTGGGGGAGTTCCAGTTGTACAAGAAGACGGGGCTCTTGGAGTCGGCGTTGAGGGTAGTGGGGAGGGGACGGAAGGCGGAGAGAGGCGGGGACTTGCAGGAGGAGGTGGTGCCGGGATCCCGCAACAAGCGGGAAGCCTTGCGGATTTGGGTGAGCTCCCGCTTGAGATGCAGCTTGCTGGGTGTGGGATCGCCATTCTTCCCCTTCATTCCGCAAGAAGCCGACATCGGAAATCTTTGGTTTTTGCAAAATGGGTCAGGATCTAAAATGCCCAATGAGCGTTGTGGCTGCCATTTTCACCCTCTCTAGCCCTACGATACCGACTACTGCTCGACACACAGCCAGCCAGCCAGCCAGCCAGCCGCGGGAGGAGGAGGAGGAGGGGGAGGAGGAAGAGGAAGAATAGATGGGATCCCGCTATTTACTGCTGATACTGACACTAGCCCTGCTTCTACCACTGCCGCAACAGTACAGTGGTCAATTATTATTCATATTCTACGGCGCGGCATCGGGAAAAACTGGGAAATGGCGGAGGAAAAAATTGAGCTTTTTAAGTATTTTAGGGTTTAATTGGGGCGGAGCGGGGCGGGCTCGGTTGGATTGGCTGCCTCCCATCCCCATCCCCATTTCTTTTTGGACTATCCTTCTTCTTTCAATTCCAAACTATCGACTGGATAGAGCGGATCCTCCTCCCAAAAATGTCGTCCATTCACTGCCAAAAAGATCCCAAAGACTAGATGAATACAGCAACTTTCCCGAATTCCCTAATTTGAAGTCCGCCAACCGTCCCCTTGTGGTGGACTCTTTCGCACGTATTCACACTTAAAGTCATCGCGATCATCCATTCTCGACTATGAAATAATGAGCACTCCCTTTAAGCCAAGCAAGTGCAATTTGTCTAGCTACTTGCTGATGCACATTCTTTGATAACTCTTCTCTCTCTCTCTCATGGAATGTACCTTTTAAGTTACCATAAAAATTAAATTACGAAGATTTACATTTTGGATGTATTGAGAAATGGCTAAATCGTCAATAGCTTACCTAGTAAGTTATTTCGAGAATATTTTAATTATGTCAATGTTATGAAATTACCAGAAAAAGATGTAGATAAAGTGAGGAGAGAATTTACTCTCCTCTCCTCTCTTGATCATAAAAATCAAATCAAAAGCACCTTTTAATGTGTTTAGAAACTTTTCTAATACTTTTCTCTGCCCTGCTCACACCCCTCGCACGTGATTTCACTTATTAGTAATGTCGTAAAAACTTAAGCTTTAGTCAAATGTTGGCAGTCGATCGACGATAGCAAAGCCACATGATAGTGATAAAACCTCCAACTTGAGCGTGAGCGATGCCATTATATGACATGCCAATATTGCCTTTCTTGGCTTCTTCTCTTGCGGCTGGGACTGGGTTTGATAGCGTCCATCTTTGAATCCATCCATCAATATATCGAATGGTTATTGTCCGTGGCTGTGGTTTCGAGCCTACATGGATTTGATTGGATTCATGTTGGTCCAAATGACATCGTCATGATTTACCCTAACTCTTTATCTATACATGAAGGCTCAACCGAAGTTTTGATTCCGTGATGGGCTCGAGCTTGAACTTTCAGTTTAATGGGAGAAGGCGGGAATGGCGAAAATAATTCTTTTGGCCCATCGGCTGAAGTATTGAGTTCTAAGAGCAAAAAGTAGCAGTGCACGTGTTGTGGATCGATTGATGAATTGGAAGAACACAACAGACATCGGACAGGCGAAGCGGTTGCATGCCCAGTTCATCGTCCACCACCACAGCCACCAACAGCTGGGCCTCCTTCCTCCTCCTCATCCGATCCTCACCATCTCCGATCCCCGTCCACGCCCACCTCCTCAAGCTGGGCCTTCTCCCCCCATCCCCACCTTCGCAATGCCCTCCTCCATTCTCACGCCCAGCTTGGCCTCCTCCACCTGGCCCGCCGCCTGTTCGACGAATTGTCCCACTGGGCTCTCCCCGATTCCAACTCCCTCCTCTCCGCCTACTTCAAGTGGGGACACCTCCGGGAAGCACGCGCTCTTTTCGATGCGATGCCCCGCCGCAATGTCGTCACCTGGACCACCATGGTCACTGGTTATGCCCGCACTGGGGACTTGGAGAGCGCTAGGCGCTGCTTCGATGCAATGCCCGATAGGACTGTGGTCTCTTGGAACGCTATGCTCTCCGGCTACTCTCAGAACGGGTTCGAAGATGAGGCTCTCCGCTTGTTTCATGACATGGTTGGTGCCGGCTTCCCACCCAACGAGACGACTTGGGTCACTGTCATTTCATCCTGCGCGGCACGTGACGATCCTTCCCTTGTCGATTCGCTTGCCAGGTTGCTTCATCAGGTAAGGGGAATTGATTTCAACTGCTTCCTCAAGACAGCGCTCCTCGACATGTACGCCAAATGTGGACGCTTGGCTGCTGCTAGACGAATTTTTGATGATCTGGCCCCCCACAATAACGTTGTCGCATGGAATGCCATGATCTCGGCATTTATGAGGTATGGAGATTTAGCCTCGGCTAGGGAACTCTTTGATAGGATGCTGAATAAGGATGTGGTCTCCTGGAACTCCATGATTGCTGGATATGCTCAAAACGGCCAATCAGCTTTTGCGGTCCGGCTCTTCAAGGACATGGTTACACTTACCAGTGAACATCCGAAGCCTGACGAAGTCACCATGACAAGCGTTTTTTCAGCGTGTGGGCATCTTGGCACCCTGGAGATAGGCAAATGGGCCGTGGCTTTTCGCAAGAAAAATCAGATTAGGCTCGGCACTTCAGGGTACAATTCCTTGATTTTCATGTACTCTAAATGTGGAAGCATTAAAGATGCCCAGCAAATATTTCGGGAAATGCAAAGGAAAGATGTGGTATCCTACAACACCTTGATCTCGGGTTTGGCTGTCCATGGTCGTGGAAGGGAAGCCTTGGAACTGATGTCAAAGATGAAAGAGGAAGGCATTGACCCAGACCATGTAACTTACATAGGCATCCTCTCGGCGTGCAGCCATGGGGGGTTGCTACAAGAAGGTCGCCGGTTGTTTGAAACAATCGAAGCTCCATCAAACGATCACTACGCGTGCATGGTCGACTTGTTAGGTCGTGCAGGTGAGCTCGAGGAAGCAAAGAGATTGATTCAGACCATACCGATGAAGCCTCATGCAGGAGTGTATGGATCACTCTTGAATGCTTGCCGCATTCACAGGAGGACCGATTTGGCAGAGATGGCTGCTTACGGGCTTTTTGAAATCGAGCCAAACAACTCAGGGAACTATGTTTTGTTGTCGAACATATACGCACAGGCAGGCAGGTGGGAGGATGTTGATAAGGTCAGGCAGATGATGCGGAGGAGGGGGGTGAAGAAGGCAACTGGGTGGAGCTGGGTGGAGCACAAGGGCGAGGTGCATAAGTTCATTGCGGGGGACAGATCGCACGAAAGATGCAGTGAGATCTACCATCTGTTGGCCAACTTGAGGAGGAGGATGCAAAGGGGCGGATATGTGGTGGAGGGAAGCTGTGCTCTAAGGGACGTGGTGGAAGAGGACAGAGAAGAGATGGTGGTGGTTCATAGTGAGAAGCTCGCCGTTTGCTTTGCTCTTATTGTTAGTGAAGCTGGGGAAGCGATCAGGGTGATGAAGAACATGAGAGTATGTTGGGACTGTCATACTGCGATCAAGACAATCTCTAAATTGGAGGGCAGGGAGATAATAGTACGGGACAACAACAGATTCCACCATTTCTTGGAAGGCCAATGTTCTTGCAAGGATTACTGGTAGATTTTCAGACAGTCACCTGCATTTCATATGCAGATTGAAACCCCTACTATTGAAGGCAGCAGGTCTGGTAGCACTCATCCATTACAATGAAATATCCACCTTGCATTTTTTACTGTACGTTGGAAGTCTGACCATTTCAGCAGGAATAATTGGAATTCAGCATTTGAAAATTAAAGCGTGTGATGGAGCACTTATCTTTCTCCTTTTTTTACCACTGTTCCCAACTCAAAAGTCAGCATAGTGTTCCACGGTAAGGGTCACTCTATTTAATCAACTGAACATTCTGTTACATCCCAGCGAAGAACCTTAACCTAACTAAAGGTGCACAATCGCCTTCAGGCATCGAATGTTTGCAACAAATGAGGCTGCACAAATAATAATATACATATAAGGCATTCTAATTGTGAGCAACGACTTCAAACATAAGCCCTGAGAAAATTGGATAGAAGAAGAGTGTAGGTTAAGTTCCATTGTTGCAATACCAGTTCCCAACTACATTGTCCAAATTAAACTGCAAAGAGAAATTTCTTGATCTTCTCTAGCCTCCTTGATTGATCTATGTCCAATTTCTAAACATGGTTCAGACTCTAGCCCTCTTGCTACTGCAACTGGGGCATTTGTACTGCTTTATATGCTCCGCCTTTGCTGGAGTAATTTTTACACATTTTCCATGGAACCATCTCTCACAGATGTCACAGCAAATCCAGAATTCATCGTTTGCATAGCTATCCCCACATGCCCCACAGGTGGCACCCTGCTCATCATCTTCTTCTTCTTCCCCGCTTTCCTCCTCTTGTTTAGTTGTTGGAGACATCTTCACTCCCTTGGATTGTGGCTCAGACTGCAGGGAGCAGTTTAAAAGCAACATCCATGCATCAACAGCAAGGAATAACTATGCGCGAACCAAAAGGGGCAAAAGCACATAATATCATGTCAAAACTGAAACTACTTACCATCTTTGTACTAGATTTGCTTTTGCTGTTCTGATTTGCAGATTGTTCCTTTGATTGCTTAACATTTCCCGTGACAACTTCAAATATGGTTGGGAGATCATTTATCATCTGGAAAAGCCTCTTTCTGTAAAATTCGACCCTCCAAAATCAGAACAAGCTATATCAACTATAATGCAAGTTATCTATTTTCTGCGCTCAAAAATGCAGAACACAGCTAATTGTTCCACATTCGTTTGACTGTTTTCACGCACATGCTTCCTATCCATCTTCACCAATAAACGTGGGGAATTTATCCAAGTTGACCAATAAGGGATATTATGAAGGATCTAAGGTGGACAATGGTAGGATCTTGCCTGGAGAAGTTCTGCTTCCATTTTAACTCAAACTGCCACTGATTACTTCAGCTAGTTCCTTCTATGCATTTGCAAAACAGTACAATAGAAAAGTCACTTAAAAAATTTATTGTATCAGCACTAACTGCAATTATAGATTTCTCATGAATTTAGAATAGGCCTGGCGTGATAATGATGGCCAATCCACCCTACCAAGAAACCAGGGGACCAAAATCTGTGTAGGAAAAATTGAGACTAGAGCACAGCCAAGATGGCTAAGTGACCTCCCAGGTGACAACCCGAGTTTGAGAAAAGCACAGTTCTATCACACCTATTGGATTTCTGTGGTTGTGGTAATTGCTAAATCAGTTCTTCATTGCGAAAAACTATAGCGTTGGCCCTTCTTATGGATTGGAGCACCCAATGAAGCAGGTTCTGAGAACTTTGTTAGGAAAAAATAAAAGAAATGGTAATGACGAACTGCCCTGTCTGCCTGCACTAAATATCCAAGATATACTGAGTGATTGCCTATGAAGTACAGTTCTGATCACCACCAACATGCACAAGAACTCAAAACAACATGAATTAAAGAAAAGTTTGACAAGACTTGATATGTTTTAGCTAGTTCCTCACAAAACCTAGATTATCATCACAGTAGCCTTTATTTGAGCTAACTTACCATTGAGGAGAAATGACAGACAACACCAAAACAAACATAAAAAAGATGACATGACACAAAGTGCAATCTCTACTAAATTAAATGAGTGCTATGTTTCATTGCATCAAGAAGTTTGGTAGTATACTCACAGCAATACATTGCATCAGCATTGCATAAGCTACATAGCTAAACAAGGTCTTCTGTGATGTCCAACCGCATTAACATGACAGCAATGGCACAAAAGGATAAAAGCAGAATAAGGAAGAAGATTAAGCACATGCCCCTCCCTGGCGTTACGAAGGTGTCCAGAAGATCCAGCAATATCAGAAGTTCAACTAAAGAAGAGAGAGAGAGAGAGAGAGAAAAAAAAAAGAGATCAATTTATCCTTATCTCTTCATATCGTCACTTGCAAAATGCATAAACGTAAACTAATCCTTGCAGACAGTTCTTACAAGAATTTCTATTTATCCGTCCAATATGGATTGGGAGTCAAATAAGCATGGTTTTTATCAAGTTGCTTCTCTAGCTTTTCCTCATACTATATACATACCCTAAACACCATCAGCATAAATGCCAACTAGCCACAAAACACACTATGCATCTAGACCAAAATATAGAAAATGACACCTGAAAAATTGCCTTCTTCCGAATCAGACGAACTACCTCCGCTAATACACAGCACACACCATCTGATGTGATCAATTTTATTTTGGCTAATATTAATGTTTTGCACTTTCCACCAATCTATCATGATGTCTGTGGGCCTATCCCATCCTAAAACATTCTGTCAGTTCTTACATGGTACCATACAGTTGTTTTGATGTCACGATTCACTCTATTATCCAAATGAAAAGACAACCTCAACCGTACTGTGATTTATTTGAAAGCTTAAAGTCAACCAGTCTTTGACTCTCTTTAATCCCTTCGATTGTCCAAAAGGGGAAAAAGACTTCGCCAGGTTCTAATCCTTAGCTCTAACACCAAAAGAAACAAGCCAGCCTAGAGAGGAGATTAAAACTGATACAAGAAGATGGGATCGTCAGACGAAAGTCAGACAGTAAACAAAACCTTTAAAATAACTGAATGAACAATCGGTCAATGCCTTCATAACCTTGAGAAACTTTTAAACACCGATAGCAACAACAGGAAAAAAACAAAAAAGAATGCTAAATACAAGGTAAAGAACTTTGAATAGATTATTCAAACGGAAGAGCACGATAAAACAGGAAAACCACTATAAAAGTTTCAGAAGTGTCTTTTTTACATTATAGATGAATGGGAATCTAATTTTGAGAACAACATAAAGTGCAATTTGCTTCTATGTCACAAACTTTTATAAGATCCTAATAGTGAACTAAGATGGGGCAATTGCTCCTTGTCTTTGATACTGCCTCAGCAAAATATGGACATAACATCCTTTGACGTCCAAACGTGTTTCGCCCATCTATGTGCTCAGAACTAAATGTAGATTGGCGGGAGTCTATTTCACCCTCTTTTTACCATAATCTGTTCTATGAAAAGTCCTATCTTCCCATCTCATACTTGTTCAAATATTTTGCCTCCAACTAATCTCTCCCTTCTGAAAAGCCTGTTAAAATCAATCTTAGGGATGAAACTCCCTGTGGTTTTGAGCATGCCCGCTCATGGTTCTGGTGATATTAATAACAGTAGGCTTAACTGATGGCAGCCATAAGACCCAAAAGGAGTAACTAACATTAACAAGCAAGATGATCACACAGCAAGGTGTGTCTCTATCCCCAAGAAACTAGGGTCAGAGTAAGCTTCAGTTGAATTATTATCATTCAAAGAAAGGATAAAAGAAAGAAAGTTCATTCATTTGAACAGAATGTTTATCTCCAAGCATTGCATCTTTGTAACTGGACCACATAATCCCACATGTTGCAGATAGTTATTTAGCTCTCAGCAATTTTTTCACTTAAAATTCACGTTATTCATTGCTAGGACTAAGATCTTATAAAACCCTCGTAACGAAACTTCAAAAATTATTTTAAGGACTAATGGCAATTATCTTTTAGGAAAACTCTAAGCTTAATGATTACAGATACCATTCAGGAGTACAGTTCATTAAACCAAAAAAAGCAATCTTGTATGATTCCAGTCCTAATTTCTGATCAATTATCTGGCCACGAAGCACATGAAACCTCATAGGGAGACTCCTTCAACATCCAAAAGTCTAGAATATACTGTCGTGATAGTTCATCTATTGGTACATATGTTTCTCCTTCACAACCACAACATGCTGAGCGTAGGGGGAAAACCAGAATGAGCAATTCATTAGGCTGGACTTACGCAACAATATTCAGGTGGGTCTATGAGATTCTAAAACTATCATAATTTCAGAGGTTACAAAGAAAAAAGTTAAGAGATACGGAAGCAAACATGGAAGTTGATTCTGTGAAAAAAAAAAAAAGGCTTAATGGTAACTTTGCTCGAAGTGAATAGTCTCTTCATACCTTTCGTTTTTACCAAAACCAAACCGTGCACCGAAATAGAAAGCAACGGCAAGTAACCATGAATCACTGTGCACGGCAACCAGTGACAACCAGTCCTTCTCTTGCATTCCATCCCTTGCGAAATTGATTCCTAAAGCAGGTTCCGGAAGCTCAGGGGGAACCTCCTCCACGGGTAAATTAACTTCCCAGGTCTCGTTTGGAAAACCATACAGGCAGAGGTTCTCCTTCTCTGACAGTCAAAAAAGGCAAAAAAAAAAAGCCAAACTCTTCAAACCAGGAATCTCCATTCACCCGGGTGATATGTAAATACGTAGGGGCATATTCGGTACAATGAAAAGATTCAAGGGGCGAACTTGATATGCAACAAATGAGGTTACAGGTAGTGGTCAGAGATGGAAAACAAAACGAAAACAATCGACAAGCTGAAGGAGCGAGTGAGGTTGGCCAATGTGGAGACTTCGGAAGAATCAAACTGTATCCAGACACAGGGAGGAAGGGGACGTACCGGGGTCGCACTGCTGGTAGAATTTCTCAACGTCTGCAAGAAACAGACGAAAGAAGAAGAATAGGGCAAATGCATCAGGTCAGAAACGAGAAAGGGGGAAACGAAGGAAGGAAGGAACAGATGATGAATTGGGATGGAAAACCAGTGGTGAGAGCCTTGATAAGGCCGGCGCGTCGGCCCTTGAAATCGCTGAAGACCTCCTCCACCGTCCTTGGAATTGGGTGCGGTGTTCCATTTCCCTCCATGAATCCCTCTCTCGCTCTCCCTCTCCCTCTCTTTACTCTCACACTGAATCTGCTGAGAAATGTTGTTTGCTTTCTCCCCCCACCCCAACCTGCAATTGCAGCAATAGCAATTTCTATTCCTATTCCCGAGAGTAGCCCCGCGAATTCATCAATCCGAGTGTTTTTCAGATTACTTTTCCCTTTTTTTTTTTTTTTTTTTTTGGGCTTGTCTAGGGTTCGTTGTCTGTCAGAATTAATGAGCGTCTTTTTGCTAATATGCACGCGCATATATTCCCAAGTGTTCATGATAAAATTACAGCTTCGTCGTAGTCGTGTTCTTCGTAAGCTTAAGATTTCGCTGGTTTCGCAAAAAAAAAATTAAATTATTCATCTGTATCTTTTAAAATAATTAATTACTAAAAAATATTTACATTATCAATAATGATTTATATTTAATATTTTCGTTTATTTATTTTTATATGTGATACAAACAATACGTTTTTATGAAAATATTTATTAAATTAGTCATTCTTCGTAAAATTAAATTTAAGATATAAAATTGATCCGATA
Source organism: Rhodamnia rubescens (assembly GCA_021437795.1). Classification (NCBI taxonomy): domain Eukaryota; kingdom Viridiplantae; phylum Streptophyta; class Magnoliopsida; order Myrtales; family Myrtaceae; genus Rhodamnia; species Rhodamnia rubescens. Next base: position 4,485,932 of record JAILYA010000019.1, on the reverse strand, counting down.
ATTTTAAATAGAAGATAAAATACTATCTCATGTTAACTTTATTTGGAGATAATAATTTGAAACTTGATTCCAGAACCACCTAACCCACCTAAAAATCCAGATAAAAGTAGTCGGAGTGAGTTGATTGAAGAAATCAAAGGAATTATTTACATATTACCCCATCAAATGTAAGATGATAGACATTGAATTCGAACCACAGCTGCTTCTATTCTGTTACAGCCAGTGACCACACCATTAAACGTTTTTTCTCCGTTATACTCACGTCCTGACTGCAACCTACTTTTAAGATTTTACATCAAAGGTGAAGCGACTGAAGGGGCAGACTTCTTTTAACCCCCAAAGCCCACGACAAGTCCTTCATTGACTTAATTTTTTTATAGATAAAAACGTGGGGGAAAGGGCACTTAGCACAACTGCCACGTTGGCACAAAGGTCCCACACCTGTTCCACAATATTCATTTTGACACTAAACCGTCGAGTCTATCCGCGGTACGTATAAGCTCATGACCATAGACCTACCGACAAACATATCATTCCTTCACTTTAGCTGGGAGGGCGATCAATGGGCCAGTTCCCACTCGGAAATCGAACTAAATCAGCTTTACCCAACCGCTTTTTAAGCCGATTCACAAGAGGTCCAAACATGCACGCTTTAGTATCGAAGTTTTTCAAGCGATTACTTAAGTGTTATATCGGAAAAAATAAAAAAATATATTCACTTAAGTACTTCGGACGATAAGTTATGACAATTTGCCATACATAAATTTTTAAATTATATTTTTGTCTCCAACGTGGTTTTTCTTGATTCCAGCTTGGAAAATCTTTCATCCAACCTGGCAAAGTATTCGGCAAAAAAAAAAAAAATCCCAAAGTGAACAAAACATATATATATATATATATATATATATATATATATATATATATATATATCTCAAGGAGCAAGGCTCCATTTTCACGATAGAGAAATAGAGTTCTATTTCAATAGTAGCAACAATGGTGGATGAGTGTCCAGGTGGACCTCTGTATCAAGATTAATTGTTTGTCTTGTGGGTTGCCTAGGTTGTAGTCGATAGAACACCTTCAAAGTAGTATGCCTAGTCTCTTCAGTCAATAATTCCGAAACAACAACCTCAAGACGAGATAACGGATCTCGATGTAGAACTTAAGCTCGTACGGATTCAAACTCATTGTTAAGTGCCATCAACAATTGCATAACATTCATATTATCACGATATTCATCAAACTTGCGAGCATCGGTATGGGCTCCCCATTGTGGCTCAAATAAAGCCAATTGATCCAAAACAGCATGCATAGAGGACAAAAAAATTATTAATAATTCCTATCTCTCGGCGCATGCAATGCAAATTGCCCAACAACTGATATTGATAAGCAATATCCAAGGTGGAATAACGACCAGCAAAGCAAATCTCATGCTTCTTTTGTTGTATTGAGGCGACTAAACTGAAGCTGATAGAGGGAAATGGAGTATTATGGAATCATGTAAAATCCAATGGTTCTTGTGTTAGCTGCGACTAAAATCCGTATGCAAGCCCAGAATCACAAGTATGAGACGCGAATCACAAACCATAGAATAGAGGAATTGACGCACCTTGTTCGGATCCATCGTTCTTGATGCGGAATTACGACGATCCGATACTCAAGAGCTTCTCCTCTATGAACCCCTTTATCACCGGCTTCAATGAGACGGCCCCCACTTATCACTTCCGACACTCTTGATGTGAGGTTATGTGACATTAGGGTTTAGAGGAGGACTTGAGCTCTATTTATGGAGATCGAAACCTATCCCCTCATTAAAGATAAGGTTTATCCCACACACTATCCAAGACCATATAGGACTAAATAGGAAACTATATATATCTTTCTTTATTAGACCAATTAATATTTACAATAATAATTAATAAAGTCCACATTGAATATATAAGAAATATATTCTAACATTCTCCAACTTGGGCTAAATTAATTAAAATTGTACAAGATATGCGCATCTTTATATTGGTCTAGAGATAATTCCCAATAACAATCCGATCCCATAAAGTTTTAAACACCGAATCATGCCGATGGCATCAAAAGACACGATACATGATCACAAATGCTCTTAACTCTACCGATATGGATTTGATATGGTAGTATGGCAAACGGATAACATCTCAAATAATAGAGACACCTTATATGTTATCATCTTTGCATCATTCTCTTACTTTATGTGTCACGAAACCCGATGTGTCACAAGAGAACATCCTTATGGTTCCAACGAACCCACGTATATCTTACATTTATAGTTAACTATACTTTATGTGTAACAAGACATATGCACATAGCCAAAATAAATGCCCCCCATTACTCAAGATTTACACAATTCCTTAAAGTTTTCAACGGATATGCATTCAATAACACATTCATAAAGACTTAGTTGAATGTAAAAGAGTCAATACATATCAAAGCCGTTACTTAACGTAACATAATACAAATGTAAACTTTATTAGAGCAAAAACTAGAAAGCTCCCACTAAACAATGGCATTCCACGATGCTTCTAAGCCCATGTTATTAACATGCCGTTCAAATACACAAGGGCGTAGACCTTTAGTCGGTAGATCGGCAATCATAACATCGTAGTAATATGCTCTCACCGCAACGTCACCACTATGTACGGATTCCTTTATGGTCAAAAACTTGACCTCCATATGCTTAGACCTCTTGAGACCTTTGGTTGTTAATGAACAACACCGGAGTTATTGTCACAATACAACCGTATGGGTCTATCAACAAAATCAAACACGGCCAACTCCTTAATGAGATTCCAGGAGCCAAATAGCCCGAGTAAAAAGCATGCTATAAACTCCGCTTGCATGGTAGAGGATGATACCGTTTCTATTTCTCACTTTTCCATGATACTCGCACCACCTCTAGTATAAAGATGTACCCGGTTGTCGACTTCTTGTCATCTTGACAACCAAAGATAATCCGAATCGAATATCATACTAGCCGCAAGTTTCGAACATATATATAAATTAGCATATAGTTTTTAGTCCTCTTTAAGTACCTCAAAACTTTCTTGGCAAAGAACCTAGTGATCGTATCCCGGATTTGACCGAGATCCGCCTAGAAGTCCTTGCAAAAGCAATGCCCGGTCTAGTACAAACCCGTGCATACATGATACTACCAAGTGCACTAGCATAAGGTACATTCTTCATCCGTGCTTTCTCAATATCCAAATGAGGACATTGTGAAAGACTCAATTTATCACCTTTGCAAACGGGAGCAATTCCCGATTTGCTCCGTTGCATATTGAATCTCTCCAAAATACGATCAATATATGCCCTTTGAGATAAGCTTAATATGCGACGAGAATGGTCTCTATGGATCTCAATCCCAATGACAAAAGATGCTTCACCAAGATCCTTCATATCAAAGTTCCGCGACAACATTCTCTTCGCCTCATGCAAATTCAATATCAGCCCTACCAAGCAAAATATCATCAACATAAAGAACGAGAAAAATAAATTTCCTCCCACTAACCTTACAATATATACACCGATCTAACTTGTTCTCAATGAACCCAAAGGAAGTAACAACACTATGAAACTTCAAGTACCACCGTCTAAGCTTGCTTCAAACCATAGATAGACTTTTTCAATCTACAAACCAGATTACCTTATCATCACAAAACCTTCGATTGTGCCATATAAACTTGTTCATCAAGTTCTCCATTCGAAAAGCAGCTTTAACATCCATCCGGTGAACCTCCATATCAAAATGAGCTACTAAAGCCATGATTACTCTAAAAGAGTCCTTAGAAGAGACCGGAGAAAAGGTTGCCTCATATAACTCCTTCTCTTTGAGTGAATCCCTTAGCTACTAGTCCAGCTTTTAAATTTTTCAATCTTTCCTATGGAGTCTTTCTTGGTCTTAAAAACTCATTTACAATCAACGGGTTTATAGCCTTCAGCAATTCAACAAGCTCCCAAACATTGTTATATTTCATAGATAACATCTCATCTCTCATTGCATCTAACCATAAATCGACCAGAACAAGAAATAGCTTATGTATAAGTTACCGGATCAACAACACAACCGATATCATAATCCCTCTCCTAGATAGACTATGGAGTCCGGTGGTATAGCCGATCATCTCCGTCTAACGATATCCTTAAAGGAGCATCTTCTACCTCATTCGTTCCCGAAAGGCTTGAGGAACTTCATCGGGAACTACGCATAGGTTCCGAGCCTCAACAGTTCGGTTTGGGTATAGGGACCTCCACAATTGTCAGTATAGGTAAAGAAAACAACATAGAAGTACTCACCGTACTATTATCTTCAATAGTCCGTGAGCAATTACCTTGTTCGCTACATCAAGCTCCGAAATTTCGTCGTCCTGAATCCACAATTCTCGCTCCTCCATTGGGATTATAAAATCGATATCCCTTTGAATAATCTGGATAAGACACAAAATAACATCGAGTGGTTTTGGAGTCCAACTTACTCAAAGTCGGATTATACAACTTTACTTAGCATCCCCAAACTTTCGATGATTTATGCTAGGTTTCCGTCCGATCCATAACTTGAAGGGAGTAAGTGGCGCAGATTTTGAGGAACACGATTCATAATATAAAGCGCTTTTCAAAACTTCACCCCACAAAAAACCAAAAATTAGTTCCGCTAATCATACTCCTCACCATATCCATAAGGGTACGATTACGCCTTTCGGGCATACCATTCCGTTCGGAACTATCGGGCATGGTAAATTGAGCCACAATCTCGAAATCCTCTAAGTACTTGCGAATGGCCCTTTAAGCTATCCAAAGACGCCACGTCGACCATAATACTCACCACCGCGGTCGATCTAACAATTTTTATGACTTTTCCCACTTCTCGACTTCATCCAGGAAAATCTTAAACTTGTCAAGAGATTCAGATTTTTCCTTAATCAAGTACGAATAACCATATCGAGAATAATCATCTATAAATGTGATTAAATAGAAATTTCTACACAACGTTGTCAGATAGGGTCCACTTATATCCGTATGGATGATCTCTAACAAATGAGAACTACGGATCAGTTTTCTTCTTTATTTTAGTCATCTTACCTCTACAGCTTCACGCATACGTTTAGGTCACCTTTGAGAGTGGGTAGAATGTGCCTTCATCGATCTTTCCACTCTTTCTTTAGAGATGCGACCAAGATGTTTATGCCATAATGCGCAAGACTGTTCCTTAGGTAGAGGTTTTTTAGAAACAACCTTTTCAACGTATAAGCAACATATATTTCGTTGGGAGACAAACATAATCAGTCAATCCATTGGACATAGTGCAATACCCAACTTTATTTGAATTAAAAGAAATAGAAATTACATTATTTGAAATCTCAAAAGAGTAACCACACATGTCCAAACTTGATACGGAAATTAAATTCCGTCTAAAAGAAGGTACATAGAATGTATTCCTTAACATCAAATTAAAATCGAAATCTAGAATTAAAATGACATCTCCCACGAAATCAACGTCGCCTTTATTATTGTTTCATACGGTGAGCTTTGATTCTTCCTTATTTGGCTTCATCCAATTTATGAATCTCCCGTATGGTAAACGCAACATAATTAGTTGCACCGCTATCTAGCCACCACGAACAAGATGGAGCTTCGATAGATTAGATTCACAAACCAATGCCAAAGAATCATTACCTTTAGGCTTACGTTTAGACAAACCGCTTTTATACTTAGCCAGCTCTTTTTTACGTGTCCTCCCTTCTTCTAGAAACAGAGACCATCATTACCAGCATTACCATCCTTTTTAAAGGTCGATTTCTTTGAACCCAAGTTGTCGACACACCAGAGGATGAATGAGTTCCTTTGTGAGCATGATTTTTGTGCCCCTTACCCTTCTTAAAACCAGAACCGAAGCGACATACATAGCAACATGTACTTTATTTTTCTTTAACTTAGTCTCCTCGACACCACCCTTACAATCAAGTCATTGATTGTCCATGGCTGATCGTCGGTATTATACTCGTGTTTGGATAATACCAAATTCAAGCGGAAGAGAGTTGAGTGCAAGATGCACAATACAAGTATCGAGGATAAAAACATTAAGAGCCTTAAGTTTTGATTGCAGATCAACCATCCTAAGGACATAATCCCTAACACCAACGAAACCATCATACTTCAAACCGAATAAACCTAACATATGTGTTCCAATTTCGGTATTAGGAGAGTCACGATTTCTAGCCACCAAGACCTCCATCATTTGCCTAGCAGATGATGGCGGCGGGAAAAAATCACTTCTAAGATGTTCTCGTATGGATCGCTTCATTGACAGTAGCAAATCCTATTGCTCTTTTCCCAAACAACAAACCGTGCTTTCTAGGCATCCGTACTAGCATCCGTGAGAGCTATCGGTCTATCCTCATTAAGAGTAACATGAACATCCGCTAGTTCCATACCAAACGGAAAATCCTCTCTCTACTTCTTAAAGTTAGAACCAAGTAAGAATCTTAATAGCTATGAAGTTGTCGTTCATAGAAAAAATGACTCAAAAAAATAATTAATGTTTATAATTAGCATAATGTGAAAATTCACCTTGAGAGTTACATACATCATCATATAATCACCTTTGGGCGAAAACATGACATGCGGTTGTATACTCTGTGCATTACGGCAACCATGAGAATTTATTTTAATCTTCGTTAATCACCACCTTTGGGCGTATGAAAATACTTAAACTAATCAATTCTCGACCATATGCCGTACATACAACCCTCCATGTAACAATATACAATTACCTCTTTTGGGAGTATAATAACGCATTAAAACAGAGACATCCCAATACTTTATAAATTATTCTTTATTAAACTCAACTAAGTGTGCCACTTTGCGGTCATAACCCAATTGAATTTACCCGAAATTGGGATATAAACTTTATATTTCACATTTACCGTATGCATGTAATTACAGAAAGGGGCAATTCTCCGTAAAAATACACACCTTACTAACTTTCATCAATACAATTAACAATGCATGTCAAACCATAAACACGTAATTGATAAATTATACTCCACATATCCGTATGTGGTACTTACATGTGAGCTTGCACCGTATTTCATGAAACCGTATAGAAATACACGAAATACGCCAAAAATACCCCAAACAATACAAGTATTTAGAGTTTCATAGGTATTTTCCATCCATAAACGCATCAAACATGTAAAATAAATATACCACTTTGTAGATCATGAGCATATGAGCACGTCGGTACACGGTACACCCCGATCGGACACCGCACGCTCCCTCACGCGCCACCGGCCTCGGCGCGTGAGGCCCACGCTACTGACGCGTGCGTCGCACGTGTTCGCTTCTCGCCGCTCAAACCGGTCCGACCGTTCGCCTAATCAAACCGGCGAACCCGATCGGGCTTAATCCGGCCAACGACCGGTTCGACCGGTGTTGACGCCTAAATTTTGACTAATATATATATTGCATAAAAATTAGAACTAATTTTAGTTCTAAACAAAAATCATCTCACATATTCATTTAGCATTGGCATATAATTTGAGCTTAATTTAACAGGCATCCGGACTAGGCATGGGATGAAAAAATGCACCGAGAAGATTCGGGCTTGAAAGAAATATTTTCTCGGGGACCGTATTGCAAATACTCGAACTTGGGGATTGTATTGCAAATACTCAAAACTTCAGCAGTATTGCAAATACTTGAAACTTCGGGACCGCATTGCAAATACCGAAAGAAGATGGGGAAAGGAAGATGGTGAAAGGAAGATGAAGAAGAGAAGATGAAAATGGAAGATGAAGAAAGGAAGATGAAGATGAAGAAGAGAAGATGAAAATGGAAGATGGAGAAATGAAGGTGGAGAAGAGAAGATGAAGATGAAGAAGAAGATGAGGATGGAGAAGAGAAGATGAAAATGGAAGGTGGGGAAATGAAGATGAAGAAGAGAAGATGAAGATGAAGAAAAGAAGATGAAAATGGAAGGTGAGGAAATGAAAATGAAGAATGAAGGATGAAGAACTTTGCCTATAAAAGAAGAAGAGTTCTTGAAGAGATATGGGAATTTTTTGGGGGAGTAAGAGAGAATTGAGAGAGAGTTTTTTTGGGGAGGAAAAGAGAATTGAGAGAGTTTTTGGAGAAGGAGAATAGAGAGAGCTCTTGAGAAAAAAATTGAAAAGAGTTTTGAGAGGGTATGAGAATTTTGAAGCCCGATACTACTATTGCCAAGTTTTGCACCGATCAACACAAGCACTTCGGTCCATCGCCATCGTTCGAGCTCGCCGCAAGCAAAAGAAAGTTAAGTGATTCCCTAACTTTCTTTAATTTCGAATACAAATTAGCCCAGATTTTCTACACCGATTTTCTCTACGTTTTTATGTTAAATAACAACTGCATATCAACGATGAGACATCAATGGTACGAGAATAGGAGGAGAGCAAAAGGGAAAAATATCAACGCCCGATTGCGTCTCATGAAATTCTAGCGAGTTGAGAAAGAAGCGTGAAGGAGAGATAGGACCAAGAGATTTCTCGGTCTAACGAGTCACCAAATCGGTCCAATGGTTAAGACAAGCCCGAAGCACAAGTTTGGTGCACGAGTTCAAATTGGGGAGTAACCTTGAACCTATTTCATCCTAATTTCATGTAATTTTTTTATTTCAAAAAATGTCATGGGAAGAAAAATCAAAAAAAATTGATTCTTTGATCTTCAAGTAGAATTCATCAAATTTGTCAAATCCATTATTTGTTTCATGAATTTTAAGGTACCGAAAGGGCATTAGTTGTAATTAATGTAACCAAGTCCCCGGACTTTTAATCTCCTGGTTCTTGGAAATAAGATAGTTTTCTCCGCTATTTTATTTAGGTTTCTAATCGACCTACCGAAAATGATTAGTGGCGACTCCAAATTCAAATCACATTGCATGTTAATCATTCGAACCTTAAGTTGCGATTTGGTATGGACTTGGGAGAGTCCGAGTTAGGTTAGTTAATTAATTAACTTGATAATCCATTAGCCCGAAAAAGATGACTTTGTTTTTTTTTTTTTAGGTCGCGACAACCGGGAAGAAGTCCGAGTCAACGGTCAACCAGTGCGGGTCGGGTCACAAGTCGGGTCGGGTCGGGTCTCATCCGGAGAGATGACGTCGGTGACGTCGCCCCCCTAGCGGGCCTAGGTCGGTGTGCGCACGCTGGTGCGTGGCCGCGCGTGGCGGCGCGTCCGTCAGTCCTCCCGGACGAATTTTATATGGTTTTGCTTGTCTCGTCGTGTAGGTTCCGAATATATAATTTTCTTTTAATTTTGAATAAATTAAAATTTCGAAAAAACACCAAAACATGATTCGAGATCTAAAACACGTTGGCTCGATACCACATATTAGCTGCGACTAAAATCCGTATGCAGCAATTCAAGAATCACACGTATAGAGACGCGAATCACAAACCATAGAATAGAGGAATTGACGCACCTTATTTCGGATCCATCGTTCTTGATGCGGAATTGCGACGATCCGATACTCAAGAGCTTCTCCTCTATGAACCCCCTTTATCACCTGGTTTCAATGAGATGGCCCCCTCACGTATCGCTTCCGACTCTTATGTGAGGTTATGTGGACATTAGGGTTTAGAGGGGGACTTAAGCTCTATTTGTAGAGATCGAAACCTATCCCCTCATTAAAGATAATGTTTATCTCCCACACTATATAAAGCAATATAGGACTAAATAGGAAACTATATATATCTTTCTTTATTAGACCAATTAATATTTACAATAATAATTAATAAAGCCCACATTGAATATATAAGAAATATATTCTAACATCTTGTTGTCCCGCTCCTCCAATTGCTGAATAAGTTTGTCTCTAGTTTCTTCAGCAGTTCTTGTAAGCGTGCAAACTTCTCGTCACCTCATTTCTTCATCAGTTCTCGTAGGGAACTATAAGTTTGTTGAATTCGTTGAGTGACGGAGAATTTGGTGGTGCTCTTGTATTGTAAATATAACCAACGGAATGTTTTCGAAATTGACTTATGGTTGACGGCTTTGGTGAGGCCGAGACGGCCGCGCATGGTGGCATGTGTGTCGGAGTCTGTGATAGCGGCGGTTTGCTACAACTGAAGTTGTGAGCTTGGTGGAGAAACACAGACGATCACGGTGGAGGAGCAGCGTAGTATATGCGGCTGGCGTTGCAAAGCCGAGTCGATTACGCTTCTATAAAAAAAAAAAAAAAGTTGTGATACCAAGTTGAGGAAATTGCAGAAAAATGAACTGGAGAATTTTTTTGTATATATCGATGTGTAATAGTAAGAAGTACATGCAAGAGTCTGCTTATAGGCTTTACAGGATGATTACTATCGCACAATCAATTATCATCAGTCAAAAAGATATTCATAAAATTATAAATATCCAGAATATCATGCATTTTCTAAATATATCCAACACGGAAGATCGTTTGTTGTCCCATAGCTTCTTCTTTTTATTTTTTACTATGATTATATACTCCGTAAGACTTTTGCTTTACTACAAGAGGTCCGAAAGTCTCTTTGAAGAATTTTGAAAACGACTAGTTCCATTTTGAATGAAGTTGAGCTTCCTCCATGAAAGCTCAAAAGCTGTGGAGTCAATGAGTGGGGAGCCATTGCCATCCCAAAATGAGAATTAAAAGTTTAAGTAGATAAAATATGAACCGATGAAAAGCTACGTACCATTTAACTCTAAAACTTCACCAGACTTAACACATTTAAATAGGGGGATATACTTATAGCGATGTTCCTTTTTTAAGAAGGGTATCAAAATACCATTTCGCCATACGTTTAGATCAATTAACGAACAAAATATGGAGAGAGATAACAATTGCTACCGTTAACTCTAAAAAATACTACCAGATCAATACATTTTAAGTAGAGAAACTATGAAATGCTTTGAAATAGTTTACTACTTTTAAAAAAAAAAACAAAATCTGGCAAGAGCATTCGTCATTTTTAAGTAGCATTTATACCAATCTTGAATTTTGATGCTTCTTATTTTGTGTGGAATCAAAGTAATCTGATTCGCTGTGTTATACTATTGACTTAAGTTCACAATTAGAGATACATTCTCGATCACATAACAAAATGCGCCTCCTATGGTTGATTCTGTAGTTATGGAGATTCTTCTAATTTGATATACTGTTTCGGATAGTGTCATTTTATTCTTTTGTGTGTTCATTGCAACGGACAAAGTCATTTTTCTTTTCTTTTTGCTATAGCTTAATATGGATATATCTATAGATTTCTTCTCTTATAAAGACATAGCATATTGGCATCATTGAGTTACTTTTACTTTAAATCTGTAAGTATGGATATTTTCTCGTTCTAATTGAGGTGATAACTCCAAATGTTATTAGATGTATGCAAGATTGATAACTATGACAATATTTCGAAATGATTTTTTGTTGAAGTTTTCGTTGAGAAAAATAAAAGAGTTCACTCTTAAGCCCATTGATATTTAATATACTTTTAGGCTCCGTCTGTTTTTACGGGAAATGAATGATTTAAAAAATATTTTCCTAAAAATAATCGCTCATATATCTTAGAAAAATGAATGAACGAAAAATATTTACACCATTTTTATTTTTAAATATTTTTATTTTATTTTTTAAACTTTTAAACTTATTTTTAATTTTTTGAATACTATGTGGAATTTTTGTTTATTAATTTTTGGCTTTTCTTATTGCTGACTAGGATTCTCCGGCGAGCCATTAGACGTCATATAAGATTTCCGGCGACTCTCACCGAAGTTGACACTCAAATAATCGTTTTAAAAAAAAACTCGGCACTTAAGTGATAAAAAAAATATTAAATTAAAGTAAGCGCCTTACACAAATATTATCACTATATGTGCCCTTTTGCCGAGTAAATTCTATAGTGAGTTTTGCCGAGTAAATTCTGTAGTGAGTCTTTGAGAAGGCCGTGGAAAGGAGAAAACGGAAGAATCTGACATGGATGTATTGGATTGGTTATGGGGTCATTGCACTTGCTTTGTGCTTTTCTTGGCTTGTTCGACTTGATATTCTCGTGGTCGGGTGGCTTTTGTTCGCAGCTCTGCCTCCAACATATATTTCAGCCTAGAGCTTACGAGGTCTGCAAACACTCCGGGCTTACTTCTTTAGCCGAGGTGGTGGCGGTGATGGAGACCGAATCGGGATCTTTGGAATACACGCCTACGTGGATAGTCGCGGGCGTATGCTTCATCATAGTTTTTCTCTCTCTTTGCGCTGAACGAGGCCTTCACCGGCTTGGCAAGGTCAGTTATACTTGCACAGATTATGTATGTCCGATAATTTCGTGGTTCTCCTGCAATCGCATTTGATCTTCTAAGACGGAACTAGATGATATGCTGCAGTTCTTAAAGCACAAGGGGCAAGAGGCCTTGTTTGAGGCCCTAGCAAAGTTAAAAGAAGGTCCGTTCCATTCACTTTCAACCCATTGATTCACATTTGCCTGCCATGCTCTTTCTGCATCCCAACCACATTATTCCTGGTCATCGGGGGGCAAAAGTAAAAAAAAAAAACACATAGAAGATTTGACATCCTTGTGAATATCAAAATGTCATATAGCTAGTATAATCATCAGACATGTACGTTAGAACTGACATGCACTGTTTTTCCATATTCTGTCCAGAATTGATGCTCTTAGGGTTCATTTCGTTTCTGCTAACTGTTTTCCAAAGAGTACTAAGCCGTATATGCATCCCTACACATGTGGCCTCGCGCATGCACCCGTGCAAGAAGCAAGCTTCGGAGATCGCCACTCATGGGGAGCTTCTTCTACAAACAAGAAACAACAGGAGAAGACTTTTATCAACGGATCCTAGTGTGGAGCACTGTGCACATAAGGTATGCTGTCACCGAAAAGGGATGACTTCTCTTAAGTATGTAAAACATCTCCACCGATATTTTCAAGTGAGCACCTCAGTTGGAAAATCTTTAATTGGCTCGCAGCAAATACCGACATCGACTATGCCTCACAATGTGTACAGGGACAGGTTCCGCTGTTGTCGACAGAGGCGTTGCATGAACTTCACATATTCATCTTTGTATTGGCAGTTGTTCACGTCATCTTTTGCGCGACTACAATGGTTCTCGGCGGAGCCAGGGTAATTCTAATTTTCACAACATGTATCATGTCGGCTCTCCAATGCTTTCGCAACAGTTTCCTTGCATCACAGCCATCCCTTCTTGCGTTTTGCAGATACGTCAGTGGAAAAATTGGGAAAAAAACTCACCTCGGACAGACACTCCCAAGAAAGGAAAAAGTATTCTATCGCCTTCCATACACACCAAGATATAGAAGTGGTAGAAGTTGCAATTACATCCCACATATATGTCTGTGTGGTAGTCAACCTAAACATGCATTCATTGAGAGAAATCTAAACCCGACACAACACTGCAATTCATTGAGCTTTTTATAACTGGCACGAATAGTTGATACAAATATGATAGAAATCCTGAATTTCCAGCTCACTGGGCATGCAAGCAATTCATTTTTTTTTTTTCTTGGGGTTTGCCATAACCACTTATATATGATGATGATGATGAGGAGGAGTTCTTTACAATAAGCTACAATACAGATGCTGCTCACTCTTTCACTAACTTTTGAGTAACTTAAGAGTGACAGTAGAATCGGATTCCACTTGCTACTACTACAAGAGACTGTTAGTACATGGTTTCCTAGCAAGTGTATCAGCAAGAATGCACATTAAACACAATGAAGCTAATTATTTCAGCAAATGCATGCAGCAGCCGCATCATCAACTGATTGTGATGACCACCATGCGAACTTCAGACAACGCGTGAGTGGATATTGGAGGAAAGCAGCTATTGTGAGCTGGATGGTAAGTCTTGCTGTACTCATTTGCCGATGCACATTATGTCCATGACATATGGCATACCATTACAAACAGAAAGAGGCGATTGTAGGATCTAACACGGCCTCCACTTCATATTTCACTAGTTGATGGCATTTTTGCATTGCAGATTTCGTTTATGAAACAATTCTATGGCCCTGTCACCAAATCAGACTATATCATTCTGCGAAATGGATTTATTATGGTGAGAATACATAGTGGTTGGAATCCATTTATATCTGGATATTGGTTCAGTATGGTCGATGATCATGTCTTTGACACTTTGGATGTACACATTTGTATGTATACAGGCCCATTGCCCTTCACTTACTCAGTTTGATTTTCACAAGTACATGATGCGAGCCCTGGAAGTTGATTTTAGAAAGATAGTCAGCATAGGGTAATCCCTCTGACGTTTGTTTCCCTCCGACTTCAATTTAGCTTTGCAATATTAATATAGCCGGCCAGACAACTCACAGTTTACCCGGTGCAGCTGGTTCTTTTGGCTATTCGTTGTCCTGTTTTTGCTGCTAAATGTGGAAGGTAATCTTCCAGCAACCCACCACCCTCTCTTAGAGACACATAATTACTTTTATTTCAACTGCCTTCCCAAGTTTCTTGAGCTGCCAAATTCGTGCAGGATGGAACACGTACTTTTGGATGTCGTTTCTACCATTAGTCGTAAGTGAATTGGCAATCTTTCCTAATCCTGGAAGTTTCAGTTTGGGGTTAAGAAGTTGATGGCAATGATTAGGCAAATATTGAACGAATGGTTGAACTGAACTTGCAGCTTTTGCTCCTTGTTGGAGCTAAACTGGACCATATAATAACTCGCTTAGCTCAGGAGGTGGACAGCGGAAGAGAGGATCCTGAAGCCCCTCAACCTCGGGTGAAGCCGTCTGATGAACACTTTTGGTTCGGTCGCCCCATCATTGTTCTTCGCCTGATTCACTTCATCTTGTTTCAAAATTCTTTTGAGATTGCCTTTTTCTTCTGGATATGGGTAAATACACAAATCCTACTTTACGGAGAAGTAAAAGTCGTCGTCGGATGATCATCATGTATAGTCTAACTCAAAAACAAACCTACCTATGCTTTCTTGCTAGAGCACTTACGGACTCCACTCATGCATTATGGAAAAGATTGGTTTCATCATCCCAAGGCTCATAATGGGGTAAAATGCAGAAACTAATAGCTCCTCCTTCATTCCCTCCTTGGTTAATTTCTAATTGGGATGGGACTGCTTTCGCCTTTTTTTCCAGAGTTCTTGTTCAAGTCCTATGCAGCTACAGCACCCTGCCTCTGTACGCTCTAGTCAGTCAGGTCAGCAATTTTGTATGATTATTGCAAAAATGTAGCAGCAAGGTATTTCCAGTATCTAAAGCCATATGAGGCTCTGCGTAAAGCTGACAAAGCTACTTCTCCTGCCTGTATGAATTAGATGGGAAGCATGTTCAAAGAAGACTTGCTTGATGACCAAATCCAACGACACATGAGGCGTTTTGTTGCACTTTTAAAGGACGGAGGCCAACCTCATAATGCAGAGAACGACTCATCTGGAGGAGCAACTACTACACATTCGCACAGAATGGCCGTGCAATCATTGGAAACCTTGGACATTGTTGATGAATCTACTCCAGTGATTTAAGTCAACGAGTACCAGACCCTCGAAACTACATTTATTACAAATTTTTGGGGTATTTGTATGCCTATTTCCCATATTAATGTAAGCTTACAATGTTCATGAACCCAATCAAGAGCTCTGCAATAGGCATGGCTATTCGGTAGCAGCATATTGGAGGGAGCAAAGCGATTCTGGAATAGAATGAGTGAACATAGAGGTCTTGAAGCCTCAACCCAGTTGTGGCGGCCGAATCAGACACCAGTATATATTCTTATCCCTTCGAAGTCGGACACGTCTCATACTCAGTACGCTTAGCGAAACATCACGAACCGTCAATCTGAATCGACACCCTTGAACCACTATCATCACCAACCGTCAATTTTCCTCGTTTCAAGGAAGGGGAGTTCCTCGTTTGACCAGAAAAAGGAAGGGAATTCCCGTTTCAAAAGAAGGCTATATTATTGAGTTATGTATTGGACGGCCCAGTCACAACGATTTTTAAGGCTTTTCCTTCTTCTGATCTCTATCAATTGTATTTTAGGAAAATTTCGTATAAAGCGTCAAGTAATCATTTTCCCAAATAAAAATTGGAAGCGAAATTTATTTTAAATAAAAATTGAAGTTCATTTCTTTGTTTCAAAAAAGAAGCATGATCAATGGCATTTTAGTCATTTTAGTTTTTTTTTTTTTTACTTTTTCTCTTTCTTTTTTTTTTTCTTTTTTCCTTTTTGTTTTTGCCTAGCTCCTCACCGGTGACTGGTCTCAATGGCCAGCCACCGGCGAGGGTTGGGCTAGGCCGCTGGTGATGGCAGCAGCCTCGTCTGGAAGAGCCGAGGGCAGCCCTCGTTGGCCTCGCCCGGGAGAGTCTAAGGGCTGCCCTAGCCGGCGGCCTCGCCTAGCCCATGAGGCCGAACGTACCTGAGGGAAGCCGAATCAGAGCTTGATCTGGTGGCGAGGGTAGCCCTCGAAATGTCCTTGAGCCCGACGAGGGTCTCGCTTGGGCTTGCCGAGGGCTGGCCTCGACGGGCTCGCCCGAGTGTGAGGCAAGAGCTCTAAGCGTCGGCGAATCCAAGAGAAGGAGATGGGCTCCGACACGGGTGTCGGATTCAAGAACAGGCTCTTGAAGCGGGTTGAAACATCGGACTCGAACGATTCTAAGAGCGAGGAGTCATCTTCCATCTTGGAACGGAATTTGCTGAATCTTTGCCAACACAAGACTCATCCCTTTCTCGCTTAATTTCAGGTGCAGGACACAACCGGAGGAGGAAGAAGAGGAATGTCAGGTTTTGGGGAAAAAAAAAGGAAAAAAGGACAAAAAGTCACAAAAATAAAATGACAAAAATGCCATTGATTAGACTTGTTTTAAAATAAAAAAATTATTTCAGGTCTTTACTTAAAATAAAGTTTATTTTGAACTTTTATTTTAAAAAAAATCAAGGAACTTCGAGCCTTAAACAGAATTTTTCCTTGTATTTTGAAACAACCCACGTGGGAAGAGGCCAAAATCGATGTTGCCCTTCAATTTTGTTGTTTTGACTTGAAGCTTCTGCGGGGTCTGTTAGGTGGTCTAATCAGCTTTCGGCCACCATCAACCTGACCCTGACTCTTTCTCTAACCGTCCAAAGTTCTCTGCCGGTTTCGAAATTTCCCATTCCAAATTTTGTCGCTCCACACAATTTAGACTGAGTACTTAAATATGATATTAGGCTTTCATATAATAATTTAAAATTTTAAAACAGTTGACATTAATCATATAAAATTTCATAATAGTATCACAGCACGATTCATTTATTTTTGTCAAAAAAATTATAAATTTTTTACATTTTTATCAATTTAATTCTAAATAGTATACATTTGCACAAATTTATTTAGTCATAAATAATTTGTATTTATATTAATTCAATAAATCCATTTAATTTTGGTCAATATTGACGTGAACATCGTATGTTACTCTATTTTGCATCAGTAATGGATGTTTTGGATTATTTTCCGATCTTTTCTCCTACACCAAATTTCCTTCATTTCATTTTATTTTAATTTTCTGTCGAGTTGGTGTCCAAATCACTTGCATCCCTCTTAATCACTCTAATCAAATTGAATGATTGTGACAAAATGTACGTTTTGATAAATAAATTACACCTCCCCCTAAACTGAAAGATATAAGAATAAACAAATAAACAGCATTTGCGCAATCTTTTGGCATTTGCATTTGCTCATTTATATCATCGCATCGGAGAACGAGAGACCCATTTTGCTTGGGCAAAGGGAGAGTTTGGCAATGGCGAAACCGCTGGGACCGACGGGAGAGTTCTTCAGGAGGAGGGACGAGTGGCGGAAGCACCCGATGCTCAGCAATCAGCTCCGCCACGCCACTCCTGGCCTCGGCATCGCTCTCGTCGCTTTCGGCATCTACCTCGTCGGCGAGCAAGTCTACGATAAGCTCTACAAGCCCCATCCTCCCACCTCTTCCTCCTCTCACTGACCAATTACGCCCCCCGGCAGGTTCGCCCCTATTTCTCCCTTTCCCGTTGATCCTGTCTTTTTCTCCGTCGTCTAGGGTTTTTAGTGATTTTGAGGGATTTAATTCAAGCTAAATTCAACCTAATCGCCTGTCTCTAGTCCCCTGCGATGCCGTATTTGTAATAGAGAATACGGCCTGTCCTCAGATCAATTCCAATTGTGGTTTCAATGGGAATTTGGGGTTTGTTCGCCGATGCTAAAGGATTTACCTTTATACGTACTCTTCTCGTTTATAAGAAATAAAATCATCTTGTTCAGTGTCTTTGAAAAAGATCGAACTAGAAGGCATTGCATTTAACGTTTCATTAGTTCAGGAGTCTGATGTCATTGTTATACCCCCTCCGGTCCTCTGGTAGTCCTTGTGCTAGCTTTTTTCGTGCAGAACATGATGTTTACTATTGGGCAGTTAAAGTAGACAGTTTGGGCAAACCTGCTTTTATGCCATTCTTGATAAACTAACTCACTTTTTACTGAATTTTTGTCACTTGGGCTGCAAAAGTAGTCCCTTTCTTGTGCCAATGGTTTTCGCTTCTGTACTACTCCCTGGCTAGGATTCCAAGTAAGGAACGTTCCTTTGGTTCTCAAATCTTAGTAATTGTGTAACGTGTTGTTGGATATTTTTCATCACTAGTGGAGTCAAATATTGAGCCTAATTTGTCCAGACATCCTCCAGTCCACCAAATAATTAACCCGGAACCCTTACTCGATTGATCTAGTGTTAAACCAACAGCCTAATTAGGTTCCTCATTTAGTCTTATGTATAGTTCAAAAGATTCAAACGCTAATGCCTGGGACAAAATTGAGTATTAATTGCAAGTAAGTGCATCATATACCGATGCATGTTTGTGCATGTGCTTTCTTGTGTGTCTTCTCCTTTTTTCTTGCTTAATTAGTGAATTTTTTTATTCAATTGTTGGTTTAGTGACTTAGTAAATGGCAAATGCTGGTCCAATTTGTAACTGGCAACACTCAAGCTTCCTTCAGTTATGAACACATGCTTTGGATAAAAAGCTATCCACGTCTTAACGTGTAAACCTTTAACTAATGGTACAATACTTTTTCATGGTCAAGTTTGGTTCGGGAACCATTGTGTGCTGACCCAAAAACAAGTATTTGGAAGAGAGTGATCCTTATAGCTCTAGCACACCATGAAGGTCTAAGGAAGACTGATGTCTGAACCAAAACTTCAAGGTAACAAACCAAGCGTCCCCTAATTTTGACCCATGATAGAATTACTCACTATCGTGGTCATCCGTGGATGATGGGGACCTAGATCGCATATTTTTTAGTATGGCTTTTATGTTCATATTAGTCGCTGACGAAGCTATGTTATTTTGCACAAAGAAAAGGGCTTGTACATAATTTGGAAAAAACTAAAGGAAAATATTTTCTCATTTTCTGGTTTCTGGCCTGTTTTAGAAAATTGACCAAAGTTGGCCATGTCCAAGCTGTGGTTTTATATAGTATAGTTTTGGGAAAGTAACATCTTTGTACTCTGTAAATCTTTATTCTAGAAACATCATGCTCATTGATTTTGCTTGATTATCCAATTGGTTGCAAACTGTCTCATACTAATGCTTTATTTGATCATCTTTTGGGATGGCTGCCAAGTGAGTAAGCCTGCAGTTAATGACATCAGCCACCGTGGCCATCTAATAGTAATGTATGCATGCTGCCATTCTCACTGCCTGCTTGTGTATCATCTGCCACCACCTCTATTGACCACCCTATTGGCATCAACATGGTAGTTGGGATCACCCCCTTAATCTAAGGGCTAACATTACTCTGAATTCAACGATGTTTCTGTGGTGCAACCAATTGTTTGATGAGTACTCTTAAAATTTTGAAGAGTTGAAATAGCTCAAATCATATTTATATTTTTCATTGTACATGTTGATAGCTTTTTGGAATGACATGTTTTTTCTTTTTAATGTGGGAAGTGGTTTACTTTGAAAGGGACATTAGTTAATGTTGAGACCAGTCTTTTTAGCGGCCACTGTTTGGTAGTTTATTTATGATGTCACCAAAGGGATTGTGACGGAGCAAACCATGGTGCACTGCTTATGAAATTGCTTATCCACAGTTCATAGCGAAATTATTCCACTTAATGTGTAGTGTATCCTTTTCTCCTATTTGATATTTGACATCAGACCCTCTTTATTTGCTGTCTTGATTTTTGTGTCATGTTTACTATGCGGTTTGTTCTTCCGAACGAAATTTAAAGCTCTAAGTCATTGGAGCTTGAGGACTTTTCTGATAGTTTGACTCTTTGTTAATCCAGTTAGCTTTGTGATGAGCTTTTGCTTCTTCATCTTCATCTGCTGTTGTGATTCGATTTTGATCTAGTTTACGTATAATACATCTGTTTGATGGGATTTGTAATAATTTCACCTTCCATTGGAACGGTTGATTTCACATTTTCAGGGCGGATGTCATGTGAGTAATGACACAAGACACATAACAAGAGTAGAACTTATTACCTATATATTGTCAAAGCTTGTGTATGTGGGTTGAATCACTGTAGAGTTAAATTTGTTCCTATTAAGTTTAGAAATCTGTATTAAGTTGTTCAGGTGCCCCTGCTTTTTTGGATTAAGAAAGGGGAAGAGAAAATCCCCTAGCCAACTTCTAGTAAACAGGAGCAACTGTATAATTCTCCTCCTTATATTTTCTGATGTCATCTTGTTATTAGTTTATCTTTAAATGAACTAAGCAGAGTTTTAATCTGATGAACAATTGATCTTATGCAGATGAGGGTTAATCTGGAGGATGAAAAGCTTGGTTTTCAGAATATGTGATGTCTTCTTCCTGGTTTTCTGTCAAATAAAAGCTCGGGTAAACGAGAAACTCAAGGGCCTTTCTTTTTTCTCAGTGACGTATTGGTAGAATCTGTGACAATGAAGTTATTTTGTAGCTGTGGCTTATTTGTAAACGTTTCACAGTTCTCGATCAATTACCTTCTGAATTTTGCATCTGATGAAACCTTTGTAAAGTTCATTTCTCTGTGACAGTACTGCGTGGCAACTTTTGAGGTGTCGGTGCATCAGGATGCACATATAAATAGGCAGTATTTATGTCACCGAACTCTCTTGTCTATATGTTCTGTTCCATTAAAACTTGACGGTTCTCATCGGACTGACGCATGCAGGGTATAGTTATAATTTGCCAGTCTGAGTAAGAGTCTGAAAATGAAGTAGTTCTAGAAAATGTGTGGCATATTTAGGTAATCCGCCAAAGTGGAATTTCCGCTGTAAATGACTTTTAATTTACAATTTATTTTCTTGTTTGGCTGAATTACAATATACTTAAATTTTTAGCTTCAGCTATTTGGAACTCCTACATACATCATTATTACTTTGTAATCAGATTTGTTGGCCCCGATGACGGACTTGGTTATATTTCCTCCATGATGTTTATGGAGGTACCTCTTTTTTCCGAAAATATTAGTATCTCTTGGTTGAGTCATTGTTGGGGTCATCATTCGCTGGTAGTGTGCCTTCAAAATATCATTGGTACTTCCTATCATTGTCTGAGTTGATACTTATTGGCAATAGATGCATGAGTGCATGAAGTATTGGTCCTATTGGATACTTGAAGGTTTTATCGGGAGAGGGGACCATCACGAGGTCCCTGCCTCCAGATGACCGTGATCGTTTGGGTGGGTGTGGGGGTTGGTTGGTGGTGGTGATCACTGGAGACAGCAGCCTGGCAGGAAGGCGGTAGTGCTCTTAGCCGACTCTCCCAGTCCCCTTTTTTGGTCTTTGGTTGGTGTTTTTCCCCCTCTTTTATTGAAAATGAGAATTCAGTCTGAGCTGTTAATCAATAACAGTTACGATCCATATTTAGTTAGGCTTTGTTTTTTCTTATTAAGTTTCGGACTTGTTTCATTAAACTTTACGATTGTTGTTTGCGACAATGCAAGACAATTCTAGTAGTCCTCGAATAAGTAGTCTATGAGGTTGAGGGTCAAGTCATGTGGAAAGCCAACTTTGGAAAATCTGCTGCCGGTTCTTTTCTTTGAAAAAGTGAAGGATGGACTCCTGGCGCGAGTTCCATGCCCACAAAAGAAAGGTTAAGTTCAAATGCTCGCTGATCGATCCTGACTGTTGCACTGCCGAACGCGAGTTGAAGTGAAGTTGGATTGATACATAGGTCAGAGGAGTCGCGTTGATCAATCCATCAATTTACTAAGGTTATGACATATTTATATTGATTCCGATATCTCTATCAAGGATGTTGAAACTCGTTGCTAAATCCTAAATAGCATCACCTCATGAAACTGCTAACCATCAAAAAGCACGAAGCCTTTAAAACTGCGCAAATCCATGTTGGCCGAAAGGAAAATCCAAGTATTGCCCGTAAGTTCGTGAACTCAATGAAGGATAATGGTGCCATTTATAAGGACTATCCATCTTTTTCGCAAATAATTTTACTTCTAGTCATACGCAGTTTAAATGTTTGTAAAATGTGAGTATTCAAATTGTTAACTATTTAAAAGCTCGAGTTCGTGCTACTAAAATATTAATCTCATGCCATTTCAAACTGCTTTCCATTAGTGTCGCAATAGATTCGTAATGTTTTGCATATTTGAAATGATAACTTCGTTTACTCATTTTTATTATTATTATTTTGAAAATATACTTATTCTCACCATACAACGAACAGAAAATTAGATGGTATTGATGATGTTTGGATATTCTCAAGTGGATATTCGACAAAATCTAGTTAAACATGCGTGAATTGGGTATTATTTGATAAAGAAAAAATAATGGCTTGTTAGATATATAATACTAGACTATACACTTCAACACGAGAATAATAGCAGAAGAGAAAAGCGAGATAAACAAATTAGTACATTTACATCTTTTTTTTTTTTTTTGTTGGTCGAAATATATGGTAAATTGAAACGAAAAAATACTTCTCTCATTTAAAAATTTTGAATAACTAAATTTTTTTTTTTTAAAATTTTGTCACATTCGCTGCCGCCCACGCTGTAGCCGCCAGCGCCGCCCGCTCAGCGATCGCGGCCGCCCCTCCGCCGGCGCCGCCGCCCCATCGCGGCCGCCGCCACCGACGCGCCGCCGTCATTGGTCGCGCTCTCCGCCGCGTGTCGCGCCTCGCTGGACACGGCCGCGGCTGCGGATCACCGATCCCCCGGCGCCGCCGCCACGCGCCGACACGGCCGCGACCACCGCCGCGATGCATCACCGGCCCGCCGCGCCTTTTTTTTCAAAAAGAAATTTTTTACAGTTCATTTTTCACCAAACAACATTTACGTCAAAATTACTTTCAAATGTGTTTTAAAATACATTTACCAAACACTACGATTTTTTGAAAAAAGCGCCTATAGTACATTTACTTTTAAAGGGATATATTCCGACGCACTGTTTCTCAGTTTGTCGCCAGCGGTCGTAGGGTGGTGTTTTCTGATTCAAAAGCGTGCGTCATCGTCAATCGAGAAGAAGAAGAAGAAGAAGAAGTTGGTCGCAGAAGTAAGACCAGAAAGAGATGGCCGACGAAGCCCAAGATCCGGCGATGCCTTCACCACCAAACGAACCCATGGATGTCCCTGCCGATTCTTCTCCTCCCGAGTCCGATTCCGACTCCGACTCCGATTCCGATTCCGAGGCTCAGGACAAGCTCCAGATTGAAGCCCTAGAGTCGGAGCTCTACAACAATCCTTCCAACTACGACGCACACCTCCAAGTACCCTCCCTTTGCTCCCTTTACTCCTTTCTCCTCCTTCCTTTTCCCACATGTACCCTACACCTGGTCCTAAACTAGTGTAGTTCAGCGTCAGCTTGTCTTTCGATTGTACGACGATCGCTCCAGTCACTCGCTTTTGATCCTGTCGACACTGAAGCAACTGGTTTTTGGCCTTCTTTTCCTTCTCTTTTCAGTACATAAGGCTTGTGAGGAAGACGGGTGACCTTAACAAGCTGAGACAGGCTAGGGATGCTATGAGTGCTCTTTTTCCTCTTACCCCTGCCATGTGGCAGGAATGGGCTCGAGACGAAGCTTCTCTTATGGTCGGGTACGTCCATATTCCAATACTTTTTGAATGTCGGCTTCTCTTATGGTTGGGTACCTCTATTCTCTTGTCTTAACAGTTCATTGCTATGTTAAACTTGAATATTAACTTGCTCCGGTCTTCTGTTCATATGTCAATAACGGAGCCATTGCTTATGTGTGGTTCCTTGTCCCAAATGACATCCTGTCTTAGTTATGGTTCTCGATGATCATCACTCCTCGGTTCTGGTTTTTCACTCTCTCTCTTACTTCCCTTTATTTCGCAGGGCTGATGGCTATGCTGTGATTGAGAAGCTTTATGATCGTGGGGTGTCTGACTATCTGGTGGGCTCTAATTCTTGCTACTCTTACTGTTATCCTTTCCCTCCTGTTTTATGAAATTGTGGATAAGAAATCAATAGCTGGTTGAACCTAGGGTTAGCTTCATTCTTGATGCATGCATTACTTACACCCATGGAATGCGAAATACTGCACTTTTTCTTTATTAGGTGTCGAATTTCTAAAACCAGAGATTCATTGAGATTTTAAACACAGCTCCTTGTGGTCTATACCTGAAAGCTTTTGACAACTTTATTGTTAGATGATTAAGGTCCTTAGAGTCATTTTGCTGGAAAGAAGAATAAATTATGTGATGTCACTGTGGCTGTAATCCGATATGGGCATTACTTGAAGTTTAAGTTCCTGTTACAATGTTAGTAACTTTGTGCACTGCATTTGAACCTTTACTGTCCACGTATGACTTACACGCACAGTATTGCCTTGTGACGAGCAACTAACATCTGTTCTTCCATGTTTCAGTCTGTTCCTCTTTGGTATGACTACATAAACTTTGTGCAAGAAAATGATCCTTCAGTGTGTGAATGCTCGCCTGTTGGTGTCTCAAAAGCTAGAAATTTGTTTGAGCGTGCTCTTACTGCAGCTGGCCTTCATGTAACTGAAGGCAAGAAAATCTGGGAGGCATACAGGAAATTTGAGCAAGCTATATATCAAGCCATCGATGCGTCTGATGATGCGGTGAGAATACCGTGCCCTCTCCTGGCCCATGGCTTGGATGGTTTTACTTCTGGTTCTCTTGTTGATGGACTGAATCTTTAGGTCTGTTTGAGAAAAGAAGAGTGTTAATGTGTCTCTTTATGGGGAGTGGACCCCTAATCTCTTTCCAATTGTATAGGGGCATCATATCTACCTAGGATCATGATACGGCCATACTACAGAATAGGCTGTGCTATTTGTTATGAAAGTGGTATATTATGGATAGATTTTTTGGTTCCTGAGGTGGGCTCACTGCATGTTCCAAAGTGTTACTTTAGGTCATTGACTATTTCATATAAGAAATTCACTGCTTTGAGTTAAGATAAGTAATTTCTTGTGTCCAGGTCTCTTTATATTTCTGAAAAATGCCAAATTAGGTTGTGGAAAGTACAAGAGCTTATTCACAATCTAGGAGTGTGAAATCCTTAGGGTTTCTGCTGGTAGCTAGATTTTTCAGTTACTTTGGTGGTGTCTCCAGTAGGGGCAGATGGATGTATGAGAAGGGTGTACATCCAAGATGACCGCATTAGTTATAGTATTTCGAAGTTGCAATTAGCAAGCAATTTGGTGTCTGAAAAGCTTTTCCAACAGTTTTCCAGGTTGCTTTGCAGATCCTTGCAGAAAACTACACCATTGGGATATGCTTGAAATCTACTTCTATGTTACTTCTCATAGTGAAAAGAACTGAATGAGTGAATTGCATTGATGCAGTATTATACAGTTCTCATAAATGTGTTCCGAGTAATTCGATTGGTTGATTGTTGGGCAAATAACAAACTGTAGAATGACATGCACAAGTTTGCACCTTGCATACCTGCCTGACAACTGGAATTGTGAATTCTTCTCGTTAAATGACTTAAGCTGCCGTGGCAGTTTTAATCTCCATGTTCCTAAGAGAAATTTGTGGAGTTGGTTGTTGCCCAAATCAACATGTTAGGGAATGGTGCTTATTAGTTTATTCCCTGTACTGCAGACAAAAGATAAGCAGGTCCAGCGAATTAGAAATATTTTCCACCGCCAATTGTCTATTCCTCTTGTTGACGTGGAGAGTACTCTTGGAGCTTACAAGGCTTGGGAGGCAGAACAAGGGACTTCACAAGATGCTGAATCCTGTGATGTCGGCAAGAGCTTTCCTCATGTTGCTACTGCATATGAGAAGGCTCTCGATATGTATAATGCTCGTGTAAACTTTGAACAGCAGATATCAAGGCAGGATTTGTCTGATACTGAAAGACTTCAACAATATATGGTATACAGCTTGTTCGATAATTTTCTCTTGGACCCATCATAAGCAGAAGTTGCAAACTTCCTTTACTATTTTCCTGATATTTGACTATTTAGTAGCTGGAAAGAAGCAGTTTGCTATGGATTATATCTTACAATGATGTGTTCTATTGGTTCCAGATTTACTTGAAATTTGAGCACTCTGGGGGAGATCCAGCACGTATACAAGTTCTTTATGAACGTGCTATCACTGACTTTCCTATATCAAGTGATCTTTGGCTTGATTATACTCGCTACATGGACAAAACATTGAAGGTTCTGCTTTATGATCCTGTTGTTGATTGTTTTAGGGGCAGCTCGTGGAGGGTAAGTCGTTACAGTCATGGTTCATTTTTTAGGCAGGTGATGTAGTGAAGGACGTACACTCAAGGGCCACGAAGAATTGTCCTTGGCTTGGTGAGCTTTGGGCCAGATATTTACTTTTCTTGGAACGTGGTCACTCTTCTGAGAGTGAGATTTGTTCGGTATGTATTTGCTCCTACCTATTATAGAATTAGACTTTCATCTTTCAATCTGGTGGCTGATTTGAATGAGGTGCTCTTAATTTGCTTGAACCCTTTTCTTTTGACTTTTTTAAAGCAAAAACTTACATGTTGACTTGCTTCTAAAGCTTAAAATATTGTTTGGAGTGTAGTAATTACAAAAAAATTAGATATAATTATATATGTCGGTGTTTCTTTTTTTTTTTTTTAAGGTTTTAGTTGTTTTGTTAATTAAGAGTCGTATTCTGAGAGCCGCTTTGACAAAATAAAAAAGTTGAAAGTAAAATCACACCAAACAGATATATCGTCGTGTTGTTCTTCAAACTTTGCAGTTTTGATGGCGGTTTTATTGATTATAAGCAAGTTGAGGAACTAGCTTTAACTCTATACTAAAATGGCTTCACTTATTAATCTGCTTAAATGATTGACAGTTTGGAAAGAATCTTTTGGCTGAAATAAGTTGATTCTAGAACTCGCTAATATGATTATGCTATTTCTTTTTACACCGCAATGTTTGTTCTTATGACACTACCAGTCAATGCATGGATAGGGAGGTGAACTTCCGCATGTTCATTGCATTTGTTGATGAGTGTGTGCAACCTTGTGTTTGTGTGTGGTCAGGCTTGTGCGCAAGTTAGTATGTGGATGAACTCCTCCATGGTGCGTGCTTATATTGTGTGTAGCTTGGAGGTGATTCTAACTTTGATTACGTGTTAAAGTAGATAAATGCGGTATGTTTTAGTCCGCCTATAGAGAAATATTTTGAAATTTCTTTTGTATCCCAAGTATTATTGGAGTTTAATCCCATGGTTTTGTTCCTATTCCGTCTACATAAAATCATCTCTATCGAGATTGGCTGCATATCTCGTCTTTTATTTTACATTTCTTACTAATGCTGTTACCAGAATGGGCTTTATCTGTATGCCAGACTATGAAGAAGTACTGCAAGATTGTATTGTTGGATAACTTTTGTTATAGTGTATATTTTGAGAAATTCTTCACGAATTTTTAAGTTTTAAACTTATGAGTTAATTCTGAAATTAAATTAAAACATAGGATTCAATTGAGTGATTATGCTTACTTCCACTTATCACTAAAATTATTATGTTTGCTTTCAGGTTTTTGAAAAGTCATTGCATTGTACCTTTTCGACCTTTGAAGAGGTACTGATTCTGAACTACGTTTGTACTCCTTGGTCTTTGGTGTTTGCCATTTTTTTCTTGATATATGAATTTTCATGTCAACATCATTTTTTATGTGTTCTTTCAGTACCTGGATTTATTTCTCACTCGTGTAGATGGCTTAAGGCGAAGAATTTCCTTTGCCGGGGAAACTAGAGGTTTCCTTGGATTATCAACATATAAGGGAAACCTTTCAGGTGACTGCAAAATTTTGAGTTTAGACTGATATGTTATTTGAGTATATCTTACTTCTGATGCACATGCCTTAGGCATGAAAATTGTGTTGGTAGTAGAAACTCATCTCTGCCTAATTTTTTTCCTCCAGATGTCCATATCCTGTTGATTTCGTCTATAGCAATTTTTTTTTTTCTGCTTATAAATGTAAAAATGCTTCCTAGTATTCAGAAAGGTGGTGAGATTCTAGAGTTGGCAAAAATTGAGTAAAATCAGCAAGCTAGCTATAGGAGAAGTGTATGCTACACTGGGAAGGTACATTGTTCCCAGTATAAAAGTCCCCATGTATCGTAAATTTTGACTGATTATTTGCTCGAGATAAATTTGATTTACATGCTAAGCTAGCTTGAAATTGGATCAGTTAAATCTCTGGGCTCTAGATTTATCAGGCCTTGCTCTCTAGAAGTACACTCCAATTTTAGCTACTTCTATAAAAGATAAAAGCAGCGTTGTGGCTGTACTCTTCGTTTCAGTTTGAAAATCTTACCTATCTCCACCTAAGGACTAAATTTTGGGGATAGTGGCATTTTGACAGTTGCATCGTATGGAATATTTGAAGGGCAATAAATGGTCTAGTACTCTTAGAAAGTTTAATGGCTAGAGAGGTGTTTCTTTTTAGTAGCCTTTAATTCTTGAATATAACACGGAGAGGCAACGAGTAAGCAATACTTGATAATATGACCTCTATGGACTGTAACTATTCTTTCGGGTATCCTTGTTTGGTTTACTCCTGTTTCCTTGTTCCTATTTTGACCGGCTTTACTTGGTGCACATGTAGCTTATTAACACAAGCATGTATTATTTATCTTCTCCTAGCGTGCTTCAGATTATTTGGCACCTCACCTGAAGAATACAGATGGTTTACTTCGTCTGTATGCTTATTGGGCTCGACTGGAATCAAAGTTGGCTAAAGATATAGTCTCTGCCCGAGGAGTTTGGGAGAGCTTCTTGAAGATCAGGTTGCTCCTCATCCTTCTTCCATGCATGAAGCATTCAGTACATGGTACTTTTAATTTCTAGTTGTTCTTTGTCTAACATGGCTCTTAATGCAGTGGTTCAATGTTGGAAGCTTGGCAAAGTTATATAGCAATGGAGATTGAGCTGGGACATATACGTGAGGCTAGATCTATCTATAAGAGATGCTACAGCAAAAGATTTCCTGGACCTGGATCCGAGGTAATTTCATCTTAATCATTTGATTTGGCCATCTTTTGTTCCATAAGTAATTTTTTGCTTTTAGATATTAGTTGTTAACCTTCTTTCTGTTTATATCAGTCCATACATTTACTCCATGTTTTTCAGGATTTTTGGAGTTAGGAATTCATGAAGT
Organism: Rhodamnia rubescens; assembly: GCA_021437795.1. NCBI lineage: Eukaryota > Viridiplantae > Streptophyta > Magnoliopsida > Myrtales > Myrtaceae > Rhodamnia > Rhodamnia rubescens. Next base: position 4,456,316 of record JAILYA010000019.1, on the reverse strand, counting down.
ATATCATGGATGATTTTTTTCCCCTGAAACATACAACCACATATGAAGTTAATAATTGAATATTAACATTTGTGGTTTGATATTATCTATGGGAAAAATGGCACCGAACGAATAAGGATTTTTAAGCATCCATAATATGACTAGGTTGTTAGAAGGTATTGCTTTTACAAGGTTTTTTTTATGGGGTTACATCTAGAAAGAAGATTTCTGTTACACCATTTCAAAGCAATTCAAATTGTAGGTGTTCTTGCTACTAGTCACTTTTACATGAATTGGTGGTCACTGCGGCATGAGATTTTGGAATGCCATTGATGGATAAATAGAGTCAACATTGTTCTGGATTGGACATCATCTTTATAATTATCTGATGTTCAATATTAAGATCCGAAAAAAGTAAACCATCAAGATGAGAAATTTCTGCAAAGGGATATATGACGAAGAACTACATTCATTCTTATATTAGGTCCTGATCACTTCAGACAATTCATAATATCTCTTAGAAGTACATATTGAATTATTGCCTTGCTATTCAAGGTTACTTTCAAGTGAGACATCCTTAAGCTTTCTCACTGGTGCTCACATGCGCCTGTTTGATTGTTGTTCTTCATTGCACTGCCTCTGTCAGCTTTCTGTATGAATGTTTTTCTTTTTCTTTACTTTTTCGTAATTTACATACCTTAAATATATGCACTATGGTGGCAATCAAATTGAATTTACAAGACTTGGAAGTCACTGGCCTGCCCTCCCATATTACATGGTCGTTTGCTGCTAAGCTACCCAATTGATTGTTGTAATAATCTAGTGGCTGGATTTTGAGCACTTACTTAAAGAACGGAGGGATAGCATTTAGCCCACGAAACGTTATTTTTATCACGAAAAGAAAATTGATGTGTGGTGATGCCTTGGAAAAGCACTCAGAGTTTTGACGATGTCATTTTCTTTCAACCTGCGTTTGCTCACTTCTGCTAGTGTGTAATAGTGCTGGTTGTGGGGACTGCTTCATTGAGAAAGAAATGAGGAGTTTGTGCCTATTCTATTTGCTCCATCACCTCTTTAGCTGCTCAGTATTCAGTATAGTAGTTTCAAAATTCAGATACATAATCGGAAGCTCGAAATGCTAAATGTATGCTATCATCTTTCTTGCCGCATCATTTCCCCAAAATTTGTTATTCTGTCCTGACGAGTCAGGGAACCCGATGTTATTGGTCTTGGCATGTTTCAAGTTTTGTTTTGGTATCAACAAAGTGGCCAGGGATAAACCCTATCCGAGAAAGTTATGGTTTCAATGTGAAATGAAGGAATTTTCTAAGGTTTTCGAGGTTTATGGGAGAGTGATAAACTAGAAGGAAAGCATAGTTTGATTAGTTCAATAGTATAATTATTTGCATTGCCTTTTACTTATTCTTGTTTCTTTATTAGGATTCATTAAGCATTAAACATGTAAGTATTTCATCGTCTCTCCAGAGTTTCTGATTGATTGCCATGTACTGCAACTTGAATTAGATGATATCTCCACTTTCTAAAACACAGAACTGTTTAGGAGGTATGCCATTCATGGTTACGCTTTGAGAGGGAATATGGCACTCTAGAAGACTTTGACCATGCCTTACAAAAGGTATGTCTTCCAACTTTTACCCTCATCAGGAGATAGAATGAAGAACAGTTTGGCTTCATTTCTTTGTGTGTTTGATGCATATCTCGAGTGGCAACTATTATTTCTTTCTGAAAATGCATTATAGTCCTTATAGAATGTTGACTAGGATAGGAAACTGCATGATGTGACCTTTAACTGTTTTTCAAGGCTAATGTGTTTGACAAGACTTTGGTGACTGAACTGATAGGCTTAAATAGAATTACTTCGATGATGGAATTCTACCCAATGGCAGTAGGCATCATTAAGATTTCTCTTTCTGTGTCCTCATTTTTCCTGATAAGTGGTTTGCTTCTTCACCAGAAACTAATGATGATGTCTATCACAAACCGACTTATGTAGCCTGTGAACTTTCTTTTGTATATGTTCTTATTATGGGGTAATTTTGGAGCTTAATGCATCGAGTTAGCTGGTCTATGAAACATTCTAATCTTTAGATGATTGGCTTGGTTTTCTGCAAGGTAATGCCTCGTTTGGAGGAGCTTCAGTTATTTACATTGCAGCAAGAGTCAAGAACAGCAGACCAGAAGGATATTAATATCAGGAAAAATGATCGCGAGAAGAGAAAGTCTGGTGCAGACATAACCGACGAAGAATCTCCAGCAAAAAGGCGAAAAGACGCTTTACAGATAACAAAAAAGTCATATATGAAGGATAAAGGTCAAGTGCAGAATGCAGCTGAGTTAAGAAAAAGTGGGGACAAAAAAACAAAGATTGGAGACGGCATGGACCAAGAAGAGATCAAAGGCTCCTCTCCTGATACTAAATCTAAAGCATATACTGACCAATGCACTGCATTTATATCGAATCTTGACCTTAAGGCAAGTAAACGCTGTGTCCTCTTCTTTCCTAGGAACTTAGTGTAAAAGCAAACTATGCTCTATATAATTGCCTTTTCTCATAAATTGTAGCTGACATGAACTTTTAATTTTTTTATTGTTACAGGCAAATAATCACCACATTCGTGAATTCTTCAGTGATGTTGGTGGTGTAGGTGAAATTCGAATTCTACATGATAAGTTCACTGGGAAATCCAGGGTCTCTCTCTCTCTCTCTCCCCGCACGCGTGGGGGTACGCGTGCACCCACATGTGCACATCACCCACCCACATACTATATGAAAGATAGAATGGGAAAAAACAAGTAAATTCCATCCATGGTCGCTGATATTTAGTAGTATCTGCATCTAAGCCATTGAGTTATTATTTCAATCACCTAATGTACTAAACTTCCAATCTTTTGCTATTGATCCACTTTGACACTTTTATCTGAATTGGTGAATTTTCTAGCAAAATGCTGGCATGGGCCCGACGTGGGAATGACGTAGCATCCAGAAAAGTGGCCACATGTTGGTCACGTCAACATTCGCCATAAAATTGGTTGGGTTCTGGTCAAAGCGCATCAATCTAAAAAATGTGAAAGTCTAGTGCAATGACTGATTAAAATCAAAATTCAGTTTCCTAATTGCATAATCCATAAAATTTCAGTAACTGTGAATGGAGTATAGTTGGAAAAACACATTTATTGATGCAAAAGAAATTGAAGGGGATCAGTTAAGCTACCAAAAATAATCGTTTAGTTGAATTAATTGCGACAGGCAAGTACTGTCTTCTCTATCTAAATTGTTCATAGTGATATATTCATTGAATTTATGAGCCAAATCCAGTTTTGAAGATGGTGTATCAATTAGCTGTCAGTTTTTCATATTTAACTATGAACTGATGCTTTGCTGTCATAAGTTCAGAGGGGAAATATCCTTTCTGTTATTTGGTAGGATTGATGGTGGAATTTGCTGAGATGCATTCCAAATGGTGGTATAGGGGAAACCCTAGTTGACTAAAACTTATTTTAACAAAATCATTTTGTTAGAAGGCATTTCTTCATGTGAATATACATCCTGCGATTGAATAATTTTGACGTCTCAAACTGCCACAAAACAGGATATCCCACATAACATAAGGAAACTTCCTCCAGCAACTTTTTGGTTTATTTAGGAGGAAAGAAAATCGCAAGCAAGAGTCTGGACTCTTAACTTCTCTTATGCAAATAATATATGATATGTTTACAACATGTGAGTTTGTGGGTTGCTGAAAAACCACTTTTCCATTTAAGTAGTTTGTTAGGCTTTGGAGTTACTTACAACATTTTGTAATTTACCTGTCAAGAAAACAAAAAATGCAGAAGCAAACTTCCACATTGGTTTTGACAAGGAGATTTTGAGTTAATTCTTCAATTTTGTAAAGTCAAAACTATTTTCCTGGTCTTGTCTTATTGATATCTCTGTTATTAATTTATTTTTTCCTGCAATTTTGCATGCTGATTTTCAATATTTTGATGAATTTGCTAGGGACTGGCGTATGTTGATTTCATTGATGATGCTCACCTTGCTGCAGCTGTGGCAAAGAATAAGCTTATGCTCTTGGGAAAAAAACTAAGCATTGCACGTTCAGATCCAAGAAAAGGCAGAAAAGAATCTATGGGTCACAGTGATCACGCGGAAAGTGGTAAGCACTGTCTGGACAGAATGTTCTTCATCTTCTGGCATTTGTTCCACCATACCTTCAATCTTTGTAGTTATTGGTTATTCGATCTTATTTCTCCAGATATGATGGTTCTATTAACTGATTTCTTCGCGGACTTGTTCTTTTGTCAGTTTAAATAATGAACGTCACTGAGGTGATTTGAACTCACTATTTCTGGTCCCTAGTGGTTGCTTCTACTGATATAGGGCACTGTTTCTCCTTCCTTACACTATTTTCAGAATAAGTGACTGAGGAAATTTCAGTCATTGTCTTTTTTTTGGTAATGAGTTCCCTGAAAAACATTTCTGGCATACAAGAAGTTTTCAGCAAAACAAATAGAGCTTTAGAATGCAAATATCTCTTGCAAACCGAATTTTTCAATTATCTTTTCCTTGTCCTTTTCCTAACAATTATTTTACCTTTTGCAACCCGATTATCTAAGGATTGTTTCAGTTGGTGTGAAGAATAGTTTCTTGGGTTTGTCATTGCTTATTCTGCTTCTTTATGTTTTCACATCAGTTGATTCTTTTTGTCTAATACCGAGAACCATTATTGGAAGGAACTTTGTTAGCTTGGTTCATTGGCAGATTTCCTCGTTTCACACTATGATAAACAACACGTTTGTTGACATACAAGTATCCTGCCTTTAGTTCTTCATATGTAGTAAACTACCATAGATAATTTAGTTCTCATTTCAAATTTGTCCTTGAGTGCTTTCCTTATTGATGTTTTCCTGTTCAAGCTGCTTTGACTTCGTATGATGGTGCATTGGCTGCTTTGTATTTTCTTCTTTACATTGGGCCTGTTACTTCATTTGCTTTTTGATTTTTGTGCAATTTATTCAAAGTCCAACTGCATAGCAATTATTTTGGTACAGTAAGTAGATCAACGTCCAGGGGGTCCACGGCACCTCAAAAATCAAACTATTCAACTAGTAAGGAGAGAGTTGAGCAGGTCCAGCTGACAGGGAAGAACACATTTGCAAGACCAAGGAGTCTTAAACCCTTAGGTTGGGATGCAAATAAGCCAAGAACCAACGAAGCAGAGGATGAGAAGCCCAAATCCAATGACGAGTTCAGACAATTGTTTCTTAAAAAATGATTCAGTGAGTGCCTTGGTTCAAACAGTTTCGCTACAAGTGTTTCAACTAATTACCATCTTACAATGTCTGACAGTGTTCTGCTTATTCATATTCTACAGATTACATTTACTATTGGAGGATAGCTTTGCTTCGATCCAAAGGATACATGGGCCTCAGAAGAGTGATGAATCTATTGAGGTTGAGTAATATATGAAGCTCCGATTTCAAACTCTGATGTAGTTTTACTACTAGGTGGTTACAGGTCTATAGTTTTTGGGTAACTGAAAAATCACTTACGAACACTGACTCTGTAGAGTTTCTCTCTCTGTAAGTTGGTGGGGGGAAGCACCTCCTCGCTTTGGAACATATCTTCAATGAATTTTCTTTTTTGCTTATGAAAAGAATGACGTCTGAGTATCTTTTAAGGAAGAAGGCTAGAAATGCGTAGGTTATCTCCATATGGCAATGATTATTGGTATCTGGTAAAGAGGAAATTTGGAGAACAGAAGTAGCGACATTCAAGTCGTGATTCTGAATTGGGAGGAACTATTCGCATTGAGCACTCTTCGCATCCTGTTTGTCCTACTTTCTGCCCGCTTCGTTATAAAATGGCAAAATTCCCTAGTTTGATTGTGCTCACCCAAAGGCAATGAAAAGCTCTTGGAGGAAACCTTGTTTTATGGTGATTTATGCTTGGTATCTCTGAAGGGACAAAGAGCTAAAGTTACATGACAAAAATCATGTGCATATTTCCTGTTAAAAATGATCTTTAATTTGTAAAGTACCCAAGCTTAGTATTTTGTATCATTATCATTATAATACAATAAATTAAAAATGACATTTTTAGTTTTGAGTACGTGTGATGATATCTATGCAGAATTATCAATTATTTTGTATGCCATTTCACTTAGTCCTGTACTGTAAAGCACTACATTTAATTTCAGTTATTCTGTAACTATCAAAATATGGAGCACAGTAGATAAATGTACAAGAAATTGAATGGCGTAGATAGATAAAATACTTATTGAATTGTAATTTCATTGGTGAATTGGAAAATATTGTTTTTGGATTCAGAGCGATCTATTAATAGATACATAATGCTCAGAAACCAGAATCAAATCGAATCATATGACGCGAATCGAGAATCTACAGATTAAGATAACTATGTGCAAAATTTACATTTTGGAAATTCTCAGAAATTAAAGCCCGGGATTTGAAAATAAGAGATACGGGCGGAATGCTGGCCGTCAACAACTGGGCCTTCGCTTGGGCCATCCAGGCCCAGTACTAGTGTCCAAGTTATCATATTGGGCCGGGCTCCTTCTTTCCTCCTCCATCTTCTTCTATGGGCTTATGCATTTCTTCTCCTTCCTCGTCTCCTGTTGCTTCTGTATTCAGTACACGTTCTCCGATGGTTTCTTCTTCTTGTTGTTCTCCATAGTTCATCTCATGCTCTTTTTTGGCAGAAAGCTATATATATATTCATCGACATCGACAACGACAACGATCGATCTGACAGTCTCAAGTTGGCTTAAAACGCAACGATGCTAGGGGAAGAAGAAGTGAGCATCGAAGAGCTCTCCTCGAATCTCTCCACTTACAAAGACCAACTGCGGCAGGTAACTCTCTCTTCCCATCCTTCCGTTCCGCGAGATTCCGATCGTCCGCTTTCTTCCTTTTCTCTCTTCTTTCTTGGGTTTTGATTGTGTGATGGGGCCATCTTTTGCTTCATACGGCCTTCAATAGTTACCCCCGACGGAGAGCAACCTTCCTTATGGTTTTATTCCATTCCTTCTCTCGCCTAGAGCCAACTGCCTCTACTCTCCTCGCCCTCATGCGAATTAGGTTTTTTTCCCCCTTGAATTTGTGCTTTCGCGCCTGTGTCGTGGTTTCTCTTCTTTTCCCCCATCAGAATCTAGGGCTTTTCCTTTACTTTGCCTCTGGTGGTCTTAGGCTATGGTTCGAGAGAATCAGATGTTTGAGGGTTTAAGGATTGTTTTTGGTTGGAAAGAATGAGGGGTTTATTCAGACAATGGTGGGCGTGGGGTATGACACCGCAATTGACAAGGACCAAACAAAATTGATGCTCACGTCATTCTTCTGAGTTGAAAAATGGTTTGGAGTAGAAGTTCGTTTGTAAGCAAAAAGGTTAAAGTTAATTTCAAGACGCTTGTCGGCTGTATTATAGCCTGTTTGTTCTTAAAATTCGTTTTCCTGTATGACTCCTCTCTCATCTGTTTACAGGTCAGACAGCTATTGGTTGATGATCCTGGAAATTCAGAATATGCCGATATGCAGAAGGAACTTGAAGAGGTTAATTTTAAGTGGATCTCTTTCTTTTGTCTTTTGTCTTTTATTCAAGTTTTCTCTGGTCCTATTTTTTTAATCGATGTGGACTGTGTTGAAATGTAACATTGTGTTCAGCTTATCATTCTATGATCTACTTATGTTCTGATTGAGTTTACATTAGAGGCTATTATTCAGGAATCTTTACTTTTCCATCCAGTTGCTTTCTCGTGATTTGATCTTCCTTGGTGCTTCAACAACTTATGTCAATTTCACTTATGATGGCTGCGGTGGAGTGTTGCTTGAATCTATTTAATGTGGAGGATGGGTTCATGTTAACAAGCTCACGATCTTTTAGAGTGGGAGCTACTCAGTTGGAGAAAACTAGCGAAGCTTCTTCGGAAGTTCTAGAAATTTGGAGTAATAATGGCCATCACTTCCATAATCTTTCCTTTGCAGGACCGTTTCGGCTGTGATGGACCTGTGCTACTATTTCTCTCTCTTCCCCCTGATTTCAGATATCCACACTGAGAGTCTAAGTTCGAGTTTTACTTGAATTTGGACTTCATGATGTTAGCAATTGAGTGATTAGGCTTTTGCTTGAACTGAATCTTTCGTTTGCAGGTTATTGCTTTAACCGAAGAGCTGCTCGCAACTGCAAGGCAAAATGAGATTTCTGGATCTGAAATTGGGAGAAGTGCCAGTGAATCCCTTAGTTTTTCTCCGGCAAAGGGTTCCTCTGAAATGACAATGGTTCTTTTTCACTTTAGTTTTTGGATTTCTTGATTTCATTTGATAGTATTGATTACATCTTTTTATGGAGAAATTGTGTGCCAAAAGAACATATGTGTCCAATCTAACAGTTGATCTACTAGGAGACAGGAATCTATGGAAAGAAGACAGAATGAAAACTAAGAGACTTCTCATATTCTTTTGGCGCATTTCTTGGTTATTGGGAGGCCTAAGAATTTCCTAGGCATGCCTGGAGATAATATAGATACAAATCTTGTTTATTTGCTTGGTATTTATGGATATAGAGATTTTTGCCTTCATGGGATGCATCCCTTCTTTTTCTGAGTAGTGGGTCGTGTCCTATCTCGTAGTGGTTTGGTGTGAGATTCTAGCAAAAGTAACATAATGTATAAATTGGTGGAGCAGCAGCTAGTCTTATGTCATCATTTTATCTTTTGGTGCAGGAACCTGTTTCTGATCATCATGACCTCCTTTCTATTGGGTCTAAAGTTCAAGCCGTTTGGAGTGACGACGGTGAATGGTATGTGAAAATGGAAAGGCTCTGCTAGTTTTCTTTTCCCCTTTTTAGTAGTCTTGATGGTATTATCTTTTACCTTTCTGTACTTTTCTTTCTGGGCCTGATTATTGAATGTCCAGGTATGATGCAACAATTGAGGCTCACACCCCTAATGGATATTATGTCTGCTATGACGGGTGGGGAAATAAGGAAGAGGTAGAATTTTGTTCGAGACTCTTATCTATCAGCCTAACATTTAATGGGCTTTAATCCTTTACATCTATGAAAGGCGCCATCAGTCTCGTGATGGGTTGTTCATATAGGGTCCTACCCACTCCATTACCAATCAATCAAATTAGGATGCATCTCAATTTGACAACAAGAACTCAAGGAAGTGTTCTCATGGTTCGACCTCTGTTTTTTTTCAGATATCTCTGTATGGTAGTTTGCATTTTGCAACTTCACACTATTACTCATGCATATAGGTCTGCAACACTGCGGTGCCCTGTAATTAATTACTTCTTAAAAGATTTTGTTAGTCTTTGTATGTATTGGGAAATTCTATAAACAGGACTCAAAATGACATGCTTTAGCTACAAAAGGATCTTTAAGTAGATCTTCTGCTGATAAGTTTTCCATGGAGATGCCTATATTTGAATGACTGATCTGACCATAAGATTATGAAGACTTATGTTGCTAGTCTATTGTCATCATTTTTTATGGGTCTGGATGGATTTATTACCTAGAGGGTGGAATTACTGTCATGCTGTCATATGGATTTTGTCAGTGACTTTTAGATGGAGAGAAGTACTTCTTGTTTTTCTTTTTAGATACAACTCATTTGTGCGGCCTAGAGGTCAATTTGCCTGAAATTAGCAGTCAAGCATTTCTTTGGTGCCATGTTGGAGTTCAACATTATGTGCCAATATGTCCTTTTCTAAGGTGGACCCCGACAATGTGAGGCCAATTAAAGAAGGTGAGGTCAATGCTATATTGGAAGCTGAGCGGGTTGCTGAAGCAACGAAGCAAGCTATAAAAAGGAAGATTGCGCAGGCTGCGACAGTCGATTTCCAGTCAAGAACATTGCCAGCAAAGCTCCGAATAGAACCAGATGACCCTGAAGATGTGGTAATTGTCACTTTCATATCCTTTTGAATAAAATTAATGTGAATTGGTGCAGTCAAATTTGATTCTCTTCTGTATTTTTACCATTTGCGAATCTTCATTAGGTATGGGCCTCATATGATTGATCTTTGGACAAGTCTAAGTGTATGTTTGCAAAATCGGGTTGGATGAAAGACCGTTACTTGAAATCATGAGGCTCTTGGTTTCATCTCTGTGTTTTGCAGCATTGGTTCTGGCTATAAGTGATTAGAGGAGTTATGTTGAATTAGATTTGTTAATGTCGCTTGGTCCCGTGTTGATTGGGTGTATCCCCTTTAGCAGGCAACAAGAAACAAGTTTAAGTAATAGACATGATATTCCTGCAACCTATGAGCATCTGTTGCTTGACATGTCTTTAGAAGTTAGATTTCACTGACTAGTATCCAGACAAGGTCTCCGGGAAGTATCACCTGGCCATCACTGTCATAAACTCTGGTCTGACATGTCATGATCTAGGAGTAGTGATATCTCCAAAGTGAGCCTTCAAAAAGTAAGGATCTCTTACTGGGGCCGATACAATGTTGACTAGAGGTGGCTGCCACGTTGTTTATTGAACTTGAACAGGAAAAAGGTAACTTCTCAAGTAAGCCTTTTGTGTCCCTTTTTGCTCATCATGAAATCATTATTTTCCGTTGCAATGTTTTTTTCTTTTTTCAGTGTTTAAGAGTAAGAAAAATGAAATTGTTTTACTTCTATGCAAATCCAATGGTACTAGGTTTTTGTTCCTTGGTCAATTGCTTCGGATAGTAGAATTTTTCATCACGGCTTGCCAATGAGATCTCAATGTTTCATAACCCTGAAAAGGAGTACAGTACAATAGTCTCACCCATAACAAGGTATTGAAACTTGTAAAATTTCAATGCACATTAAATATAGCTTAAGCTGTGACTGAGGGACCCTGTTCGCATTTTCTTAATATTTGGAGAAGATGCATCTTGGAGATTCATTTACTTGTCATGTATCTTTTATTCTTAAACAGAATCTTCACCGGTAAACATGAAGGCATTTTATAATGTGCTTGTGTCTCTTACATCCAGAAAGCAGCAAAGCGCAAAAAGATACATTCTTTCAAGTCAAAAATGAGAATGGAACAACTTGAAGTTGCACAGAATAAGCGGCAAAATGATTGGCAGCAGTTCCAATCAACCAAAGGCAGGGCTAAAAAGGTAAACTTGCTATATTCACTCGAAAATGTGCTCTTTTATCTAGATGTTGAACTCGGGATTTTGGAGGAGCAAAATTGAGAAAAAGGAATGCTTTGGTACGTTGGCACATGATTGTGGATCATTAACATAGAACTAGGAAATCTGGTAATAGATAGGCCTTTATCTTTATGGTTTGCCATCCATAAAACATCATGTGATGTCTTGATTAATGTCCTTCCTGAGAAGTAAGTACTGAAGGCCTTTTCCTTGGGGTTAGACAGATGTCGTAAGGAGATAAATAACCATGAAAAACAACAAAGACTTATATTCTGCTAGGGCGCCATCTAATTCTCTATTATAATCGTACTTGATTGTTGTCGTTTTTTGGCAAAAGAAAGATATGGTACTATAGGCAAAAAGGGGGAAAACTAGAATACAAAAAGGAAAAAAATGTGAAGCATAATATGTTACTTCTTGATTTGGGTAAGAAGTGTATCAGGACACTTGTTTGGTAAGCAAATGAGGTAAAAGGACTATTCTTGTGATATGTACAATCAATATTCTGAAATTCAGATATTTCTTCATTACTGAAAATGAAAAAGACGCACTAAGAGAGAAGAGGCTAAGGAAGGAAGAAGTTTTGTCTAGGAAGGTGATGAGGAGATTTTGTGGAGACTTGGCGTTATTTCTGTACTTTTGAATCATGGTTAGAAAGAAAACAGCAGCGAGGAACATGCCAGGATATTTGCCTTCTTTTTAGGTGGTCAATGACTGGTCAGGTCACTAGTTCTTAGAGATATTATTGGTAAAATCAATGCTCCGGTATACAGGTTTCCTTGCCCTGAGGCTCTTGAACAAGTTCTTTAATTTGACAGCTAAAGGTTGTTTGAAAAAGATGTTTCATGTATGTAATGCCTCACTAGAAGGTGGTTTACTCTAGCCTAGCAAGAGGAAGTTTTCTTAGATTGGGAATTGTTGTGCTCCATTATTGCCAAACCATTTTCCTGCTATGGAATGACAACTGTTCAGACTTGTGGAAATATGTAACGATCTACAGTAGTCAGAGACATTCTTATTGAAGTAATGAGACGTGGATTTAATGCAAGCAAATGACTAGATACCTTGTTTCTGTTCTTTTTGTATAATAATATCCGTGTCTCTTTTGTATTATTAGTAACAAGTATGGCCTGGGCATCTAAGGAATCTATCCTTGTGATGTTTTGGATATATGTACATGTTGAAGTATTTTTTTTATATCATGGATTTTTGCCAAATAATTGTGTTGTAATTCCCTGTTGCCCTTGCAGATTGGGTTCCTCACTGGGAGGAAACGTGAGAGCATCTTCAAGTCTCCGGATGATCCACAGGGTAAGGTTGGTGTCACCGGAAGTGGGAAAGGATTGACGGAGTTCCAGAAGAGAGAAAAGCATTTGCATCTCAAGGGAGCTAATGTTGAGGCCAGCGATGAGTAAATTTGTTCGTAGTCTTTCGCCTTTTGTTAACCAGTAGTCAATGGCAATGCTCCTTGATGCGGCAGGTAGCTTTTGCATTTTTAGAACGAGAATGCCCACCTCATTTCTTCTGTTGGCAGCGCATTCCACCAGCTGTAAAAAACCGCCAACCTATGGGACGCTTATGGTACAAGTTGTAGGACTCCATTTGAACAACGAGCCATCTCCATGCAGGCTCAGCTGATCAGTATCTCCAGTTTTGGACGAGTTGAGTTGCTGCTAAATCATACTGATAGTAAAGATTTATGTCGGGGATTATAGGATACAAGGCCTCTGATTCTTTCCGTGATATATTCTTGTCTTTGCTATGAACCTTTTGCTTCTGTTTCAGATCTGTTGTAATCACCCTCCCTAAATTTAGAATAAAAATTAGAAGCAGCAATAAACTTAAATAATCTGAGAAGAGTTTTACCTGTAACGGTTTGGTCAATCATTAATCGAACGCTACAAAAGTATATCGTAGCGTACTAGCGTAAACGTTTTCTACCAACCCAGCCGAGCCCAGGCAGCACTATAGAAAATCCGTAATAGGGGCTCACGTCCAACTCACACAACTCGGGGCTTTTAGACAGAGCGACTTGGGCCAAGTCTGGTACGAGTTGGGCCCCATGGAGAGCAATGAAGACCCAATTTGTGCTGCAGTAATACAGCCACGGGACAAATAATTTCGCACCTGCCCAAGTGGAGGCTCAACTAATTGCCCAATAAAGAACCAAATCTGGGCCTAGTGATACCACAAATGCGACCCAATGCATACAACAAGGGCCGACCTGGGCCCGTTTGTACCTAGGCCAACTCAAAGGCCCAAGGATGACCTGTGATAATAATCATGGGCCCAATAGGAAAACAGGAGCCTCATTTGGGTCCCAATAAGGCCCATACTAGGCCAACAAGAACCGAATTTGGGCCCATCCGTGCCCAGACCCGATAACACCCCAAGCAAGATCAATAACCACAATGGGTTGACTCCGGGCCCAATAAGGTCTAAAAAAGCCCCAACTTCGGGAACGAATTTAAAAAGTACTCTGTTCTTTGAGCAATTTTTTGCTGTTTTTCGTCTTTAGATTTCACATATTTGCAATTGCGGCAGTGATATGTACAAGCCCATGACCGAGTTAATTTCCATAAGGATCAGGACTAAATTGGCATTTAAAGAGTACAAGGAACAAGTTATAGCCTAAACTCAAGTTCAACATTAAATTAGATATTGCAGGGTGGAGTAATTTGAATGTTGATCATTCTTTGAAAGTCCATGCACGCAGTCACCACAAGAAATTTACACCACTTATCCTACTACTCTCTCCGCATAGTGACCGAGCAGTAACTTCTCGGCATTAAAAATATAGACCACCCTTCATTTTGTCCAATGCCAAAACGTAACTCTGGATATTGCACCGACTATTTGAGCCAAATTCTCAATATGAACAGTTGTGCAGGGCACCAAGTCAAAAACTTGACATGGCTATTTTTAGGTAGGTGAAACTAGCAACTCAATGTATTCAAGCCAAAAAATCACCGACCGAAATTGTCCTTCAATCAGTATACAATCCGTTTTCAGGACAAGGTTCGCCTGTTGAAAGACTCCACTGTTAAGTTCGCAGTGAAAGCTGGGATGGAATTCAACTTGTGAATGAAGATGCCAATCTACACAAGAATTTCGTGTTATGTAACTCCTCTGAGAAATCATGAAACCAAAGAATAAAGTGGAGCATTCAGCGTACACGTAGAAACTTGGACACAGAGATACAGTACTGTACCTGACGTGATATCTCAGGATGTGCGGAGTAATCATTTGCCTGTGAAAGAAGAAACATGAGATACCTTACATCCCACATATTCCCACAACATCTCTATGGTAGCACATTGGATTTTTCTAAGGACTTCAAACAAATCAGTCCGTCACCAGCACAGTACACATTTGCATGCCAGCAAGTGCTTGAATACAAGTGTTTCCCACATTCGTACAACTTGATGGGTTCATACTATGAAGTGGCTAGAAATAGTCTCTTCAGTCTCAAATACTAGTCTAAAATACAGTCTCACACATCATATGATTGCTCACGCTCAGTGGGACATATATCTGAGGGCATCCCAAGAGAAGCAGGTTTATACGCTTTGGGAGAGTGGTGAAGCCAAGACTGGTGAAAACAAACCATTGAGACAAACAGCAGTCCAAATTGTACTAAAGATGCAGTTGAAGGAATTTGCTTGGGCAAAAAGACGGGGCAATAAAGTGGAAGTCTCATCCTCTAAATTTTCCTATTAGCCTATCACAGAGGGACAGCATCATGGCATACAGGTTATTTGGTGATAAAACTCAAAAAATGGAAACGATACAGCCCAAAGTCAAGAAGGATCACTATAAAGTTATGGATTCATGCATGAACAGATCTACAGTATGCTTCCTATTATGCTCCAAAAGGTGAGTACAAGAATACAACCAACATCCCATCAAGAGTTTCCTTGAATAAGGTAATCAACGATATCCATTTGCCAGTGCTGATAGTTATCTAAGACATTAAAAGTTCAACAGCTTACCAAGATTGTTACATTGCCAGATTCATATTCAAACTCAAGTTTCTCTTCATCATTCTGAGCGTAGATTGATAGAAGGGTAAAACGCGTTACTGGAATGCCGTTGGGACGCTGGTGTTCATCCATTACAATCTGCCAACAAATTGACATAAAGAAATCAAATTCCAACAAAACACAAAATTCCACAACAGATCTCAAAATGTTGGCGAAAAGTAAAATTCAGATGTCAAGGCAGCATGTCATGTAACTAAGCATAGGAACTGGTGAACTACACAGGCACCATCTTACGTCAAACCCACTAGATATATCTACCAACCAATACCAAGTTACTAAACTAGTTAGTCTACTTCTCATTAAAAAGTAACTAATTTGATATGGGCGTGTCTAATCAATATTCCAGTGTAAAAGCAGAATATATGGAAGCTGCACAACTTAATAAGCTGTAATACAGGATCAACTACAAAAGACATTATCCGAAAGGAAAACCAAAAACTAAGTACTGGTTTTGATAGGTTTAAAAAAGCTCTTAAAACCTGTTCTAATCCTGAAATTAAACATTTTTCAGGAGAAAAAAAGAAAAAGAAAAAGAAAAAGGCTTGGGAGATTAACTTAAAAGACTGGTTTCATATTAACTTCAGTATGTGTATTTCATAAAAAATTAGCATGATGAATTAACGTTTCATATCTTTGTAGATATATCTTGCAACTAAATTTTGATCACAGCTACCAATCTGCTTTGCTATCGGTAGTTTCTCATATTATTACATGAACACATTCGATTGGCCAAAGTTGATAGTTGACACATGAAGTGGTCAAAAGCAAACTTTGGAGTAAGCTTTATAATCCAATTTGAGCTTCCTAACTCATAAATTGAACTTTCTGGAGCATCTTTTAAAGTTCAACACAATGTATTTACCCTTTGCTATGACGACTTTGACTCCACAGATAACATAACACCATTGTAAGTGAAATTAAGACTCAGTCAAATTGAGCATTTAGATGGACATCACTTTGGCATTATTGTTAATTTAGCAGTCCAAATTAATAAGAACTCTTATGCTTTTAATTAGCACTTCTCTTAGCAAAAAGAGCATCGGAAATGAATGTTTTTCAGGCCTACCTATTCCGGTAGCTCGATCCCTGATATGGTTTTCCATTGTCTTTCAAATTTTTACATATCTCAAGTTTTTTTTATGGAAAGAGTCCCAGAAGGAGATAGAATCAGACTAATTGGGACTCTAGAATGTGAAGTCAACACTTCTCTTAATAAGAATCTCATCCAAGTGCTCGTTCAAAGAAAATAACATCTGTAATTAAAACAAAACCTCCACTCTTCTGGAAATTCTGGAAAGACGGACAACAAGATGTAATGCTCAGAAACTTCTTCATACAGGTCAACCAAGCACAGAACATGACCAAGCCCTGAATATGATATCTTCAATTCTGGAGGTAAAGAATTCTAAACAGCGATGCCATTTTTTTTTTCTCTTGACAATTGGATGCCATTGTTTATTTACAGTTCATCCTTTAATAATGAGATGAAACTCTCCTACAGATTAATGCATAACTTTTCCTGTGAAGAAAATACTTTCACATGCCTCCCCTCCTCTCCCTTCCAAATTCCCATATATCCTCTCCCCGTCCACGTCAAAGTGAGACAATGTAAAAATGTTCACAGGGACTAATTTATAATAGCACAACTTGTTTATGGCTAGCCCCCACTAATCAATATCCTAATCTGTGAAAGCTTCTACAGCAATCTGCAATCTACCAAGAAGTCAGCCGCCATATGTCACTGGAAAAACAAGGGTATAAGTACAGAAAAGGTACCTTGTAACCAAAAAGCTCACAACATGCCCGTCGAAACACTGAAATTCGGTCTGCAAACACAGTCTTGTACCTATGCCATATTGTAGCATCAATGAGACAGCAAATATGGAATATTGAGAACAAACTTATCAAGTAGCACAAACCTTTCTTCACGCTTCTCAAGTGTTGCAATTTGTTCTTTCAGCTGAGTTATCTTTTCAGATATTTGGCAATCAACAGATTTTGCAGCATTGCCTACAGTTTACACGTGCAGCAACACAATAAGAACAAGTTAGTGTAATAACAAGCTATAGTTTTTCAAATAATGTAAAATCATTTACAACCCCACCGAAATGCATGCCGACTGCAATAGCTACATTTATGCAATGGTTGATGTCGCCACAACAGCAGGAGTGAGAGTTGACAATTAATCGAGGTCATGACACCAATTAGTCATTGATTTGCTAGATGTAGAGGAATAAAATGTCTCTTAATGAAGACCAATCTGTTTTAGGGGGAATGAACAAGAAACTTTCCTTCATTAACAGAAAGCACTTGCAGAGTTCTTTCCCAATTTCTGTTAGTAAACTCTAAAGAAAAAAAAACTACACTTCTGGAGGGAAGGAAAGTAGTTGAAGAAAAAGTAATTATTAAAGTCCACTCAACTATGCTTATAATTTGACAAAATGATCCAAAAGCTTAAACCAAAGCAGCAGATCTGCCACCAGTCTCTGAATGCTTTGATAAACTTTAAAGCACAAGGGCACTTATGCCAATATTTATACCTGTGAATATATTGTCACTTTCAAATATAGTACATGTATAATAACCCATTTTTCTTGCGCAAAACCAATAATCCTCATCTCAAAAAAACACAGGTCTATGTGCTTCAATCAGCATAAAACATCGACAAATTGGTTCCCATTATTTACAATGTACACAAGAACTGTTTTGCTCTTTGATCCAGCCTCATCGGTTGTAGACCATACATGATATTTATGAGCAAATGAGTTTTAGGATGAAATCTACTCCTTGACTCTATACTTTCACGATTTTTCTAATACAATCGTTGTACTTTTCGTTTGTCTAATCAAGTCCCGCTTTTACAAATTCTTTAATCAAGTCCCTCCAACATCAACTCTGGCCAAATCCAGCTAATGTGGCCTTAGGTTTGTGACGTGGATGAACTTTTTCCAGCATCGACATTTATGTGGGGTTCCATAAAGTTTTCCACGATGGCATCTACATTGGCTAAATTTTATCCACATCAACCAGATTTGGCCAGATTTGATGTTGAAAGCACTTGATTAGAAAATTTGTGAAAGCGTGACTTAATTACACAAGTTGAAGGTAAAGGGACTTGACTAGAAAAGGGGTCAAAATATAGAGATGGAAAGTAGAATTTTTACCGAAGTTTTACAAAGATAAATTTCACTTGTAGCAACTAAATCTTGATGCATTTTGCAATCATGTCATTGACATTTGATTTCAATCACTGAGAACACTAGACTTTCATTTCACCAGGAACAATATGCCTTTGGACTAGAAAGTATAATGAGAGTCCATGAAAAAGCTTCCAAGTTGTTAAAGAGTAAAAAGGGTAGAATGGTCTTTACAGGTTTTGGGAGTTTACCCTAGTATATTATTGAGTATTGTTTACATGGTATTAGAGCCAAATTAATCTCTAAACCCTAGAACTAATTTCCATCACTGTCAACCACCAAAACACCACCAGATCTAGCGTCGCCAAGCATCTTCAGAAGCAGAGGAACCCAGATCCGAGTTGCCCAGGCCAGGCGACCCAAGACCTGACATCCTCTGACGTCGCCCAGGCCCGGCGACCCCTTTTCCGACGTCACCCAGGCCCAACGACTCCCTTCCAGTGGTCGCCTGACTTAGTCCAGGTCCGGTGACTCCCTTCCAGTGGTCGCCTTACTTAGTCCAGGTCCGGCGACCCAGTTCTAGCAGCTTCTGACGTCGTGGTTGAGGTGCGACTACTCCTTGGTGGTCGCACGACTACTTCTGACGTCACTGGTTCAAACTTACTCAGTTCTTACCGCTCAAGGTGCAAACAAAGGCACGACAGCCGATGATACCTTTTCTCTGGTGGCTAAGATGACCTATGTTTGTCTTTTACTTTCTTTGATTGCTTTTGCTAGTTGGCCTCTATTTCAGCTTGAAGTTAAGAATGCCTTTCTACATAGCGATTTACAGGAAGACGTGGTTGAGGTGCGACTACTCCTTGGTGGTTGCACGACTACTTCGACGTCACTGGTTCAAACTTACTCAGTTCTTACCGCTCAAGGTGCAAACAAAGGCACGACAGCCGATGATACCTTTTCTCTGGTGGCTAAGATGACCTATGTTTGTCTTTTTACTTTCTTTGATTGCTTTTGCTAGTTGGCCTCTATTTCAGCTTGAAGTTAAGAATGCCTTTCTACATGGCGATTTACAGGAAGAAGTGTATATAAAGCAACCACTTGGGTTTGTTGCTCAGGGGGAGTCTGGCCTTGTCTGTCGCTTAGAAAAATCTTCATATAGTTTGAAACGGTCTCCCGATGCCTGGTTTGGGGAGTTTACTGAGGCGGTACTTCAATTTGAACTGTGTAGATGTACTGGAGATCATTCAACGCTTTACTGGGTTTCCAAAGTTGGTCGGATATTTCTTATAGTTTATGTGGATGATATTGCCATAATTGGAGATGATTGATTCTACAGGGATTAAAGAGTTGAAACTGTATTTGCAACAACAGTTTCATACAAAGGATTTGGGATCACTTAGATATCTCTTGGGTATCAAAGTGGCACGGGCGATGAAAGGTATTCATATCTCACAACAGAAGTATGTTCTGGATTTTCTTAATGAGACGGGTATGCTAGGAGCTAAACCACCAATGGAAGTGGGCTTGAAATTCATGGCAGAGGATGGTGAACCGTTAGATGATCCAGAAAGGTATCGAAGGCTTGTTGAAAACTAAATTATCTAACTATATATTTCCTTTCAAGTGAGTATTGTGAGTCGGTTTATGTCTTTCCCCCGTACCTCACATTGGGATGCCGTAATTAGAATTCTCAAATACCTAAAGAAAGCTCCAGGTTATAGTCTCATTTATAGGGATCATGGTCACAGAAGGGTGGAAGCCTTCTCAAATGCTAATTGGGCAGGATCCCCTATAGATAGGAGAACTACATCAGGTTATTGCACCTTTGTGGGAGGAAACCTAGTATCTTGGAAGAGTAAGAAGCAAAGTGTTGTGGTTAGATCAAGTGCAGAATCAGAATACAAAGCTATGGCTCAAGCTACTTGTGAGCTAATCTGGATGCGTCAGCTATTTAATTGAACTTGGATTCAAAGATCCTGCACCAATGGAGTTGTGGTGCGATAATCAAGCAGCTGTCCATGTTGCTTCTAATCTAGTATTCCATGAGCGTACACGCATATTGAAGTTGAGAAGCTTCAAGCTAGAGTTATCTCTACTGGTTACATTAGGACCGGTGAACAACTGGCTGATATTTTCAACAAATCTCTAGGGAGTAGTAGGGTTGAGTATATATGTAACAAGCTAGGCATGTTTAATATCCATGCTCTAGCTTGAGGGAGAGTGTTAAAGAGTTAAAAGAGTAGAATGGTCTTTGTGGTTTTTGGGAGTTCACCCTATTATGTATACGTATGTCGTTATTTTCTTCAAATAAGATTATTGAGTACTATTTACACAGGTCAAACAAACAAATTGATACACCTCATCCCAAGCAAGATAGGCAACAAGTATCATAAATACATTTGGAAAAACTATATGATGTGGATTAAAGGGAACCAGCGGATCCTCTAGTCAGATTACTCCAGACAATATTGGCATGTTGTCTTATACATTTTTTCTTTTTGGCTACATAGTCTTAAACGGTCAAGATAATAGCCTTAGAGAGAGAAATGAAGAGATTACTGCTCTCCTTCACCCCAACTCTTAGATATTTTAGACTCATTAATATGCCTAAACCATCGAAATCCTCTCTAATTTCAAGAGTAAGTTTCTTTGCCAAAATCAGATAGGCCGAGCCCCAGGTCTTGACTCATAAGTCGAATCCACCGAAATCAACATATGCTTTCAATAAGATGGTTTTCTCAACAAAGAATTAGTACCTGACTGATTATTGAGCTCTTCAACAGCTTGCAACCTATCCTTTGTCTTCTGCAACTCCATTTGCAAAGCTTGTATGGTTTGCTTTGCCTCATTATCAACTGCAAGAGTATTCACCATGCGCAGTACTTTTGTACTTGTGGCAGAAAAATCACCATGACCCAGCTGCAAAAAAGGCAGACATGTTGTTAGTCAAGCAAAGAAATAGACAAATATAAAAAAGAAAGAAGCAAAAATGAGTTATGTGAAGGCTTTCATCGAGTCAAACCAGATTTTTGATCATATAAGATGAACCAACGCATCTTTAGATTCCTCCAGGGATACAACATTTGTATAGATGCAAGCAAAACCAATACCTGTAGGTAAAGCAATTCCCTGATGGGATGACACTGTTTCTTATTTTGGCCACATAAAGAGGCCAGGATATATTCCTTACCAAAAAAAAAAAAATGCCAGGATATATTTCCGTAATTTAGCACTCAAAATCTACGTAGGCCACAGAAATATCCACAACAACTGCAGGATGATAAATTCACATCTACTATTCTTTTATGCAGGCTCGAGACTATCATGGGTGAGCCCAGCACAAACCTAGCAAAAGCTACTTCAGCACATAAATCTCTCACTGTTTCTAATAAATACATCAAATTAAGATACATATGCAAACTGTATGAGCATATGGACCTATTAAAGATAGAGACACCAGTCTTATACACACAAAACCACAGAGCAAAAAGCAGCAGTATGTTAACCACAAAAAACAAATGGTGTGGCAATTGCCCAGATCACAGATCCTTTGGGAACCCTTTAGCATAACCAGATACTTCACTCTAAAAAAGTAAAATTTTGAGCCAACAGAAAATGATTCAAATTTACACACTCTTAAAAGATCTTACCTTTGACTCCAAAAGAGAAATTTCCGATCTAAGCCGATCACTCTCCCTTTCAAGTGATTTTATCCTTCTTGCTTCATTATTTAGCCTCTCATTTAGTAACTTAATCTCCTCCCGTTGCTGATTATTAGCTTCCTTTTGCTCATTTAAATTGTCCTCCATTTCTTTCATACAGTATTCCTTCTTGGCAAGAGACCACTGCAACTCCTGTTCCATATGAACATAAAGGATCATTGCGATATGTGCCAATAGCATTTAAATGAGAGACAAAAATGACAGTGAACCACAGTTTGAAGAAGTTTACATTTGCCACTTTCCTCCCTGTTTCATCTTTCTCCGGCTTCTTCAGCTCATTGACAAGAGTTTGATATTTATCCCGCTCCTCAATGATTGCTGAAAGCTGTGATAGAAAAGCAATAACTTATGAAAGGGCACAGAACATTTACATGCATAGTGGTGTGTCTATATGGGGAGAAGAGAATGACCAGAAGGTGTTGGAAAATAGGAAATAAAATGTATCACAATAATTTCATGTAACCACAAGATAACTTGCAAACCACCTCCAATAATCTGCACTATGAAGTCTTATCAGATACTGAAAAACAAATTGAAAGTAGATACACCGTTCTCGTAGACCTTCATCACAGCCAATTTATGAATATCAGACGGAGCAGGAAAAGGTAAAGCAACAATACAATCCAAAACTTCAAATGTCAACTTAAGAACACCAAAAAGAGAATGCAAGAAAGAGTCTACTTTGCATCTAGGCTTCTGTTTCCAGAATACCACCCGTTACATCAAATTTCATCATGATATCCTGTTTCCTTATTCCCCTTCACAGTGCTAAGATGAGTATCATAATCAGTCAAGGCAGGTACAAATCCTTTACTTTATGATGCTGGATTTCCCAACATTTGGCTATCACATGCATTCACAAGTCTCGGGCCATGTATAATTTCATTCTGTTTATGCAGAAACATTCTGCCACATACTGGCTCTAGTACCATAAAGAATGATGTGGAAGTGGCTAAGAGTCAAGTCCAACCAATGTTAGCTTCTTTGGATGAACGGGAATGTGGTGGAAGCTTTTAAATATTGCAAACTTACCAAAAACAGGGATACTCTTGGTAAACAACTTCCTAAATCCCAAGAACCACAAAAATTCTAGTAGGAGTAGCCTAGGTCTTGGCAGATTCATTACGCAGTTGTGAGCCTGAAAAGAACTGGTACAGATAAAAACGGAAAGAAAAATACTAGACAGTCTACCTCTCTCCCATTTTTGAGTTCACTTAGACAAAAGAATAAAAGAGGTTTTGAAGGAATAGAGATAGGCAAGCTTTTGAAGGTTGCAAACTTACTTAGAAGAGAGATACTCTTGGTTAACAACTTCCTACGTTCCAAGAAACCACTAGGAATCTAGGAGTAGACTAGGTCCGTTAAGGTTAGTTACCAGTTGTGTGCCGGAAAAGAACTGGTACAAATAGAAACGAAAAGAAAAATAATAGACAATCTACCTCTCTCCCGTTTTTCAGTTGACTTGGAAAGAATAAAAGAGGTTTTGAAGGTATAGAGGCAGGCATTCACCTCATAATAAGATAAAAATCTATTATTAGGGATCTTGGGCAGCATTTAAGTGCCTTTGCAGCCGCTGAGTTCATATTTTCACCAGGATATGACTGAAATGTAACAAGTCTAAAATTGCTACTAGCATTTGTATGTACATAGACCTACCCACATTCATAGATAGTGATTATGCATGTGTTCATTTGCCTAAAGTCATCCTTCGCACTTATTCCTGTTTTCAAATGCATTACACAGGGCCACGAATAGGAGAGAATTCACACTCTAGTAAAAGAAATACCCAAATTGGAAAAAGCAACCATCCATTAGAATCTTGTCATACAGGATCCCTCCCTTTTCGTAATCTTAAATCAGATGTAAAGGAACAAAAACGTAAGTCAGTTTCCCAAACCAAGTTTCTTTGTTGCAATGTCCTTATTTTACCAGCCTCTGACTCTACGTTTTGTTCAGATCATAATGTTATAGTCATTGCCTTCATAGGTTTCTCGTTAAAATTCTCTTATTCTGAAGTGGCACTTACTTTTGTGCTTTGTGGTTTCAAACTCAATAATTATAGTGTACACAAAGGGCAGTACAACTTAAGATGGCTAAGGTCAGCAATGCATACCTGTTATCCATGTCAGTATCATAAGAGTATAAATGATAAGCCAGAATGTGTCATGTCATGTCATGTTAGTTTCAAGTTAATCAATGCTATGTCAAAAAAAAAAAAATTGCTACACGTAAATATGCAATAACTTCAATACTTACAGTTGACTGAAGCCTCTTAATCTCTGCCACAGATTCTTCTGCTTTCTGCTTCGCTAGTGCAGCCTCTGTTTCAACACGTTGCTTACTAAGTGTTGCCTCGTCCAAAGCCACCTCCATTTGTTTCAAGCGTGCATTTGCCTCACCGACCTTCATTGTACTCTCAATCACCTCTCTGCAATTACAAGGACGTTGCGAATGTCAGAGAGCGAGATGCTAGATTGAACCATGAATAATGGCCAAACAAGAAATCAAATCACCTCAATCATAGTTTGCCATAGATAGCCAAATATTAAAGCCCCAGTGGTAGCCTCGCGTGCTTATTAAAGAAGATCAATTCACAAAATATTTGCTATTGGTAGAAGCATTTTATGACTGTGGCACTAGGAGCATGACAACCATATTAAAGATCATTCACCAGAAGAATGCATAGAGATAGGTTTTGGGAGGACCTACGTAACTTCCTAATCAAAGTTCTCTTTTTCTAAAGCTCCCCCTTTCCTATCGATGTCAAGCTTCTCTCTTTTCATTTCATTTATCCATAATAAATAGGAATTGTCTTAATATCTAGTGCGACATCCGTTTTGCATGGACCTTCTTTTAGATAAACAAAGAAACAATTAAAATCATATTTAGAGGGTCAGTAATCTTTTATGCAGAAAGTGAACATGACCTCACAAGACAAAAAGCACAAATAGTTGATAGAATAATGATAACATAAGAAGTTGGATTCTAAGTAAAACTTTAGCGCGTTTATCTTGCTCAACTCTTTCTCTAATGTGAAAACATAATTTCCCCTTTCAATACATGATTACTCTCCTTATTGGTCCTTGCAATTTCTGTGGGACAAAGTCCTCTGTATGGGGAAACTATGAGCACACAGAAAAGTGAAAACGAAAATGGCATAATATACAAACGTAGTGACTATAGGTACTTATTTGATATTTTATACAGTGTTCAGATTGATATAACATGACATTAGCACAAAAGTAAGATTTGACACAAGTATGACATCACCAAAGCGTGATTAATTCATGCACGACACAATTTGATACTTGCTGACCCACTTTCTGGCCCAAAAGATTATTTTCTATCACTGTGGGTACTTTAATGGTGACACTATCACAACAATGATCAAGACAACCAAGATGATAAAAATATATATTACCATTCTTATGGACATATTCAACTTTATTGCAATTTTGATTCCCAATATGTTTCCTTTATCCACACAACACACTGGTGCTGACAAGTATTACTTTATAAGAATGGTCAAGAGTCCACAATGATGACAAATAGAACCACCACCTTTTTTAACTGAATATAAAAAGACCTGCCATCATCTGTTAGATTTTTTTAAACATCAATTGCTCCTTATTCATCAAATATTATTCCAAAGATCAATCCATCTGCTTTGATTTGTAAGTTCTCCAATCACATGGTTCCGAAGATTGATTGCCACATCACAATAGAATGATCCATGTAAAGGCTGCAACCAGTCACAAAAGTGCACTTCCTCTGAGTAGCTGTCACCAGTTAAAAGACTTAGCTAAATGGAATAAGTCCATATATGACGCCAAGTAGCAGTTAATAGTGACCAATCTGCATCGTGCTCTGCTTCCAGATACCAACAAACAATCAATAGAGGAACAGTAGCTCATGACACAGTGTCATTATGCAAAATAGAAGATTCATTTTTATGGACACGCCAAAAAGTGAATGCAGTTCATCTAGATACTTCTATCAGGCTATGATAATATTGAATTCAGCTGAGATATTCAGAAACATCAAACAAGCAATTCACATACTTCTGTAAAGCTGCAAACTTAAGAGGGATGTCATCAGGACACGACACACCCGGAATGCCCCTGATTGTTAACTTCCAGGAACATAGCTCTTCCTCCACCTTCTTCATATCATGCAGAAGATCCTGCAATTGAGATGTCTCTAATTCTGCCCTTTCACGGCGGCGCCTTTCTTCCAACAACTTTTCCTTTATTAACTCAACTTGCTCATGAGATGATTTCAGTTTTCTTGCTTCCCGCACTTCAGACTCCTGGTGAAAGACGAAAGTATGTAAATTAGTTAACCTCAGACAATAAGTGTTTCAGGGAAATGGAACTATATTTCAATTGAACGGCAATAAGGAGGAGAAAATGTTGGAATCCCTCATCTACAGATGAATTGTTTTGGTGGGCCGATGGGATTCTTTTTTGACTGAAATTCTTCTCCCATTAGATCTTTCTTTCTAGAAACAATGACAAAATGCATTTTCTTGCCCAACTCTCTTGCACTTCACTTTCTTTCTTTCATTATCACACCCCTCCAGACATATAATTAAATTCTTTTGCATCACCATTTCAGGTTTAATGTACTTGACTACACGACAATATAGTAAATCCTAAACAATTTTTCCACTTACTAGATTTTTCAACAGTTAGATTTCTCCATTTTCATTTCTTTGTGGTTTCTTCTTATTCAAACATGAGAAGACAATATCGTTTTCTTCCTCTCCCTTTTATTCCAATTTCAATTCCTATTGTACCTTTCATTTCACTTTTTCCCCAGACATAGCATGTGTGATCACTTTTTCCTATTGCAACTATACATTTTCGACTACCATGAAAAGGTCTAAGAATATGTAACACAGTTGCCACAACAACAATATCAGCAGATTCACATCACCATTAGTCAAATAAGCATTAACATAAAGTAAAATTTTAGTCCTCTGAGTTTATTGTTTGTACAGTTTGATCCTCTAACTTTTACTTTGTTCAATCAAGTCGTCTAACTCTCTTGATTGCGTGATTTGTTCCTCTACGCCTTAATTTGATCAATCAATTCCCCTAACTTTCTCCATTCATGCAATCAAGTACTTTGTTTACTTGTTGTAACTAACACAGGCAAGTTAGCGTTTCTTTTTCTTTT
This sequence comes from Rhodamnia rubescens, assembly GCA_021437795.1. Classification (NCBI taxonomy): domain Eukaryota; kingdom Viridiplantae; phylum Streptophyta; class Magnoliopsida; order Myrtales; family Myrtaceae; genus Rhodamnia; species Rhodamnia rubescens. Next base: position 4,429,079 of record JAILYA010000019.1, on the reverse strand, counting down.
TCTCCAAGTTTGATGTTTGCTCATTATAGCATTATGTGCCTCTTTTTTCCACATCAGTAATATCATTAATTAATTTGCACTTTTGGTGAGAGTGGTTGACAAAATATTGATTGTGCAAATCGAGACAGTTAAGGGACTTGACTGGACAAAATAAAACTAGAGCACCAAATCGCACAAACATTGGCATTTAGAGGACTATAGCTGTACTAGGCCTGAAGCATTATTATCAGGAACCGTCATGTTTACCAGGCCAAAACTTATTCTGAACCCACATTACATGTATTGACATTGGAGTCCACCCGATTATGTTGTTCCATCTTAACACTACAAAATACTCATTCTTCCCCTTTCTCTCTAGGATACTCGCAGCTCATAAAGTCCACATGGCACCATTTGACAGGTTGACATTAAGGATGGATCTTTTTAATAGAGTTCCGAGGCTTCACACCATGATAAAGCTCATTCACCGTGACAGCTATTCTAATCAACCTTCCCCTAAACAAACAATGAGATTCACCAACAGCCAAGGAAACTGATGTATAAAACTAAAGGACAATAGCCTTCAAAATGCACAGTAGCATGTCTGAATGCACAATGACACGGCAAGAATTTTGAAGTTAACTAGTCATCGCTTAGATCGACAGCAAATTTTTACACGATAAACACACATCAGCCACTTCTAGCATGAGATGATCTGTTATGAGAAGCATTGTCCTTAGAACCTAAATAGGTTAAACAACGTAAAAGTCCAGAAGCAAATACCAGCAGAATAACTTACACAATTTCTTAGCTCTTCCTGTAGATGTTTTACCAAAATTGTGGTCTCATTTGAACTTGAGTCCTGAAAGGTGACAGTGGACAACTTTTTCTCCGCCTCACTTTTCTGGTGCAAGCACTGGTGAGAACATAAGCCTTCAGCAGGGTAAAATTTAATGATTCCATTGTAGAAAATAACAATCCCCAATCGCATAGTCACAAAAGTTCTTGTGCAAAGATTAGATTGGAAAACCATGACAAGCCACTTCCAGATATTTGAACAAGAAAAAGAAGAAAGAAGCAATGAATGAATGAATGAACGAATGAAAAACTAGATAATAGAAATGCCAAAATAGAGAACGTATCTTGACATTACCTAACATGATCGATATGTTAATAGAATTACACACACAGAGAGAGAGAGAGAGAGAGGGGGAGAGGGAGAGAGAGGTCTCTACCTCATTGAGTTGCTTCCTAAGCTCTTGTAGCTGCTCTTTCAGCAAGTTTGATTGTTTCTCTGCATTAACAGCTCTGCACTCCATTTTTTCAAGCTAAAGGCACAAGTTCTCAACAAAATTACAAAGATGTTTATACACGAGACTGAAACCAATTAAGTAATTTAGATTCTCACATCTGCACTTATTCTGGAAATATAAAGTTTTGATTCCCTTTGCACTTGCAGAAGCTCATTGCGGAGACTCTTATTCTCCCTTTCGGTACCTTCAGTGAGACGACTTAACTTTCCCTCTGAAAGACTTGTTTTGTCTTTAGCAGAAGCGGCTAAAGACTCGGCGTTCTTGCGAAGGTTCATTTCATTTTGCAGCTTTAACTGTACAACAAAAACATCAAAACGAATTGAGATTATCATGAAGCAATAATTAGTTAAGATGCCAACTTATTTGTCCTCCAGAAAAATCAAAATGCCCGACCATTTTAAGTACTCAGACAGAGCATGGGCATCATTCCCTGCCACTTAACTAATGTGAATCTATGCAGTTGTGGATCTTTGCTTCTTCCAAGAATCAACAAGGACATTACAAGAACACAAAAAGAAAGAACAGTATTTCTGGCTGGGTCCCGAATCATAGCACTTAATCTTCATAGAAGCATCTTTGAAAAAGTTCCCAGAGTAGTTGCTATATTAAGTTCTTAGTGAGTAGGAGTCAAAATGTTGAAACCTCTTTATGTTTATGTTATTGTTTATGTAGTTGGGCCTAGTTAGTTGGGCCTAGTTTATTTATTTAGTTGTCTTAGGTTAAGGTCCATCTCTTCCCTATATATTGTATCTCTTCCTTTTCTAAAACAATAAGAGATTATCTTTTCTCTCAACATGGTATCAGAGCGCAAAGCTGTAACCTAGCGCCCCTGCCTTTGAAACCTACCGCCATCTTCTTCTTCTCAGCAACCCGCCACCTCCATAGCTTGTGTCCCTGCCTTACGCCTCTTTCCTCTTAACCTCTAGCCTTTGCTGGAGATGAAGGAGAGGCTTCTTCCTCCCAATGCTGTCGGCAGCCTTCATGCCTCGTCCAGTGCTTTCCGAGAGCCTCCTTGCTTCCGACCAACCTTGATATTGTTTGGATCATTCGTTATATGATCTAAATCGTGTTTTTGATACAATCGATCATCCGAGACCATGTCGAGACGGGAAAAGCTTCAGACTCTCTTGGGGACTTGAACTGTAGTGTTCCTCGTATTTATCCCTCTTTTCCGACAAATCCCATTAAGTTAGATGGCTCCAACTACCTGATTTGGTCTCGCTCTTGTTACCTTACTATTGTTTCACGTGGTCTTACCGGCTACCTTACCGGAGAGAGCATTGAACCTACTACCGAAGATGATGCTATCCGCAAGTGGATCTCCGAGAATGCTTTGGTTATGGCCTACCTTGTCAATTCAATGACTGACTCTATCGCACGTGGCTACTTATTTTTGGATACAGCAGCCAAGATTTGGGAGGCTGCTAAGGACACTTATTCTCAAGTGGGCAATGATGCCCAAGTCTATGAGCTCCAGCAGAAAATTCATGAAACCAAGCAAAGGGAGCTGTCCTTATCTCAATATTATTCTGAGTTACGTAGTCTATGGCATGAATTGGATTTTTATGATGACTTTCATCCTACCAATCCCCGTGATGCTGCTGCCTTTAAACAGAGGGTGGACAAATTTCGTGTTTTTGAGTTCCTGGCTGGTCTTAATATGGAATACGATCAGATTAAGGCCCAGATCTTATGTCGTGTGCCTTTCCCGACCTTGGAACAATCCTATTCAATGGTCCATCTAGAGGAGAAGCGTCGAAGCGCAATGCATCAGCCCGTTGTCCTAGAGCGCTCTGCCCTTTATACTACTACGGGAAGCGAATCTCACGGTCGTTTTGGCAATGAAAAACCGATTGTAAAGTGTGATTATTGTGGAAAAGAACGTCACAACCGTGAAACTTGTTACAAACTTCACGGGCGTCCTTCCAATGCTGGCCGTGGCCGTGGCCGTGGCCGTGGAAGGGGTCGTGCCGAGCCTCGGGCACACTTGAGTGAGGCCTCGGGTCAACCACTAGCTGCTCTATCGGACTCTTTATCTGCTGCCGAGTTGACTAGTTTACGTCTCCTCTTAGCACGCAACGTAGACAACCCTAGCACCTCTACATCATCGGCCTCTAGCACTTTAGCCTCTAACTTCGCACGATCAGGTAGTTTTTTCGGTGGTTTTATGTAAATCTTCTCAGCCGTGGATCCTTGATTCGTGTGCCAAGCATCATATGACAGGTGATATTACACTCTTTGCTGATTATTCTCATTCCCCTAAACATGATTGTGTTACTGTTTGTTGATGGTTCGTTAGCCCCTATAAATGGCTAGGGCTCGGTGTCTATTACCCGTGATATTACTCTATCATCTGTTTTACATGTTCCTACGGTTTACACCAATCTCCTATCAATTGGTTCCCCGACTCGTGATCCGAAGTGTCAGTGGTTTTTTTCCCATCTTATTGTGTCGTGCGGGACTTGGCAACGGGTCGGAGATTGATCGTGGTAGAGTAGAGGGGGGCTTATATGTGTTCGATTCACCACCATCAGCTCATCTTATCACTTCGATTTCCTCAGCTGCCCTATCGGAGCTCCATGTTTGGCATCGCCGTTTAGGACATCCACCGCTTGGAACTTTAATAAAGATTTGTCCAGATTTAGTTGACAAATGTAGCAGTCAAGACTTTTTTTGCGATTCTTGTGTTCTAGCAAAACAAACTCGCGTCACTTATTCTCCTATTAATAATAAAAGTGATGCACCTTTTGCTCTTGTGCATTCGGATGTTTGGGGACCTGCCTGTGTTCCTCCATTTCAGGTCACCGTTGGTTTGTGACATTTATTGATTGTTGTACCCGCACTACTTGGGTTTATTTATTGCAACAGAAGAGTGATGTTTTCCAATGCTTTCAACAGTTTCGGCAATGATTCAGACACAATTTGATGGCAAGCTTCGTATTCTTCGAGTGACAATGGAACAGTACACCAGGTCAGATTTTCGGGCCTTTTTACATGACCGTGGTATTTTCCATCAAACGAGCTATGTTGATACTCCTGCGCAAAATGGTGTGGCGGAACGCAAGAATCACCACCTCTTGGAGGTGGCCCGTTCCCTCATGTTTGCCACGAATGTTCCAACTCAATATTGGAGTGATGCTATTTTGAGTGCGGCTTATTTGATCAATCGCCTCCCATCACGCATTCTCCAATATCGCTCTCCTATTGAGGCTCTTACTAATTCCCATAAGTTTTTGGTCCCTCCGAAGGTGTTTGGGTGCGAATGTTTTGCTCGTATTGCTCACCCAGCAGGTAAGCTCGCCCCTAGCAGTATTAGGTGCATTTTTTTGGGCTATTCTCCCACGCAAAAAGGCTACAAGTGCTATTGCCCTTCCACTCGGCGCTATTTTGTTTCCATGGATGTTATCTTTCATGAGTCTCGGCCATTTTACTCGCGGACACCTCTTCGGGGGAGCCTACTCATGGTGAAGATGCGTCCTCTAGTTTGGATGTGATACCCTTACAGGGGGAGTTAATTTCAATTTCTGGTGAAAAATCAAATCCTACAGCTGCTGCCAATACAGAAAACACATCCCCACCAGCAGCTCCAACAGACTCGGCAAGTACTGAAAATTCTGATTCTGTCAATGCAGAAAATTTAGCAGAGGCCCCTCTAATTCAAGAACAGTTTCGGTACCCGATTGTGTTTCATCGACAGAATTTTCATAAAGCCCCCTCTACCACTACTCTACTCTTCGACAAATCTCCTCTTGCCAATCCTATAGCCACTATTCCGGGTAATGACACCTCCTCTAAGATCATTGATAATGATGATACAGCTAATGACTTACCGATTGCACTTAGGAAAGGCAAACGTTCATGTACACAGCATCCCATATCCAATGCTGTGTCATATGATCGATTGTCTTCATCCTACCGTGCCTTTTCTTTATCTCTATTGTCTACAAACTGTCCCCGAACATGGCAAGAGGCCCTAGCTAACAAAAGGTGGAAGGAGGCTATGTTAGAAGAGATGAAAGCTCTCAAGAAAAATGGTACTTGGGAGTTAGTTCAGCTTCCCCGAGATAAAAGTACCGTTGGATGCAAGTGGGTGTTTGTTGTCAAACAAAAGGCCGATGGAACCATTGACCGCTACAAAGCTCGCTTGGTGGCCGAGGGGTATACCCAAACCTATGGCCTTGATTACACTCGAGACATTCGCACCGGTTGCCAAGATGAACACTATTAGAGTTCTTATCTCATGTGCTCTCAATCTTGGATGGGACTTACAACAGCTAGATGTGAAGAATGCATTCCTTCATGGGGAACTTGAAGAAGAGGTGTATATGGACATTCCTCCAGGTTTTTCTAGCTCGGAGACAAAAGGTCATGTGTGCAAACTCAAGAAGGCATTATATGGCTTAAAACAGTCCCCTAGAGCCTGGTTTGGGCGATTTCAAAGGGCTATGATTGCCTTTGGTTTTACTCAAAGTAATGCTGATCATACCTTATTCATCAAACGATCGGGTACTCGGGTTGTTGTTCTCATCGTATATGTCGATGACATTGTAGTGACGAGGGAATGATGCGATCGAAATTTCTTGTCTTAAACAATATCTAGGGAGAGAATTCGAAATTAAAGACCTAGGAGCTCTTCGATACTTTCTAGGTATCGAAGTCGCTCAATCTGAAAAAGGGGTATTTCTCTCTCAATTGAAGTATATTTTGGATCTTTTGGCTGAGGTTGGAATGCTTGAATGCAAGCCGGCTGAAACCCCTATTGAGGCCAATGGCCACTTGCGGTCTAAAGAGGGAAAGCCCGTTGATAAAGGAAGTTACCAACGATTGGTAGGTCGGCTAATTTATCTCTCCCATACTCGACCTGATATAACATATGCAAGTGAGCTTGGTGAGTCAATACATGCATGATCCACACTCCTCGCACCTTGAGGCGGTTCACGGGATTCTTCGTTATTTGAAATATGCTCCAGGGAAAGGGCTTTTATTTGCACCTCATGGTCATCTTTCTGTGGAGTCTTACACGGATGCCGATTGGGCTGGATCTTTGGATGATCGACGATCTACTTTCGGTTACTTGTACTCTTGTTGGAGGTAACCTAGTCACCTGGCGCAGTAAAAAGCAAGCTGTGGTTTCCCGCTCAAGTGCCGAGGCAGAATTTCGTGCTATGGCTCAAAGAGTTTGTGAATTACTTTGGCTAAAGACCCTTCTTGCTGATCTCGGAGTTGTTGTCCCACAACCAATGCGACTTTATTGTGACAGCAAGTCTGCTATAAGCATTGGTCATAATCCGGTACAACATGATCGCACCAAGCACATGGAGATTGATCGTCATTTTATAAAGGAAAAATTGGACAACAACCTCATCAACTTGTCCTTCGTTGCCTCTAAGGATCAGCTTGCGGACGTCTTCACCAAAGGCTTGAACGGGCGCACGTTTCATACCATTCTCTGCAAGTTGGGCATGTCCAATATCTATGCGCCAACTTGAGGGGGAGTGTTGAAACCTGTTTATGTTTATGTAGTTGGGCCTAGTTAGTTGGGCCTAGTTTATTTATTTAGTTGTCTTAGGGTTAAGGTCCATCTCTTCCCTATATATTGTATCTCTTCTTTTTCTAAAACAATAAGAGATTATCTTTTCTCTCAACACAAAATGTCAAGGAGAATTACCTTTTGACATAAAATCTACTTATATGTACCAGATCAGCATCTTTTAGGGGTCTGTCAAATGATTATTCCATTCCCTTGACAAGAGGAGAGTCTTAAATATGGGGCAAAAACTCAAGCATCCACGTCGTGTAAGAATATGAAGTGCCGAGTCTTCATTTCCGACAGTGGAGTCTTGGACTTATGCCCCTTCACACTGACCTCTACTAAAATCAGCCAGACATACAAGTTCACTGATGATGGCATAGTACCCACACATTCATTCCAAGGAAAATTTCCACCAGGCTTCTCTTATTCCAATAAAAAAGCAGCTTGCTGGAGTAAGGACAAATTTGGCCTCGACCAAACCAAATATCAGGCACTCGTCAACACTAGATGGTATAGCAGGAGTAGATAATCTGATGCATTGCTAAAACTTTTAGGAAAGCGGCATCATGAAACCGTCACAAATCCCCCATTGATGAGTATCGCATCCTAAACAGCAGTTTACAAACTACATACACAAAGAAAGACACTAGAGTAGGAAATTCGGCCAAAGAGCTTGGGATCAATTTAGTAAGATGTAGCTCCAAACTAGCAGTGAATTTTAAGACATGCACATATTTAAGCTGTCCTAGTCCAACATAAGACAAGCATTGAAGCAAATTGCCTAGTCAATTAATAAGAAAACATATCATGCATATGACAAAGGCAAAGAGATTCACCTCCATTTCACTGTGCGATTGAATCTGCTTTTTCAATCGTTCCTGGGAATCACGGACTTCCTTAAAAAGTTGCTCCTGCAGTGCCTGCTCACGTCCTCTGGCAGCTGCGAGTTCTTGTTGAGCATACAACAACTGTTCCCTGAATTTCTTTCTCTCGGAATCTGTCAGAATTCAGGATAGATGATAACACAGCATAAAACATATCATCCTCATAAAGCGTACGTAAAAATCACAATTTCAAGTAGCTGTAGGATTTGCCAATATGTACAGCAATAACTCAAGCTAACTACATGTGAGAATCAAAATACACTGAAACCCTAGTACATACGTAAATGCTAGAGAAAAGGCGGGCATCAGTAGATTCAAAGTGCGCACCGATTGTATCATCCCACCGGGTGTCAAAGACCGTAGGGAAGTTTCCAAAATCAAAACGCATCTTAAAAGAGAATTTGAGCAAATTTGATTCACGCAGGGGATAAGTGGCGCATGGCGATCAAATCACGGAGCACGATTAAGAATAGGAAAAACCTAAGGGTGAGAAAGGGAAGAGGAAGAACCAGCTTTGAGGAAGTCGTCGTTCAAAGCCTGGGATTGGGACTGATAATCGCGGGCTTGCTTCTCCGCACTGCTCAAGGCGTCGAAGAACTCCGCTTTAACCTGTGGAAAAAGTAGAAGGGAAAACGAAGAGTGTGAGCGGCGAGTCGATGAGAGAAGCGAGAGAAGAGGGAAGGAGGGAAGGACCATTTGGCGACATTGATAGGTGCAGAGCAAGTGGTCGGAGGAGGAAGAGGGGTGATCAGGATCGACATCAGGGGGTTCCTCGTAGATGACGAGCTGGCGGTCGGACCCGACGGGAGGGCTAGCGTCGGCGGCTCTGTTTTCGACCCTTTGCTTCTTCGACGGTGGAGGAGTCCGCAGGATCATCGTCTCTCTCTCTCTCTCTCTCTCTCCTGCTAATTGACTGATGGATGATGACTGAGACCCATTTTGAAACCTAAGGCGCCATTGTCACTCTTCTTTTCTTCGCAACGCAATCAAAAAGAGAATTACAAAACGGTCCCCATAATTTGATCGGTTCAAACTCCTCCATTAAGTTGGGGCAAGTGTATTAGAAAAATGCAATTCAATCCTAAAATTTTAAAAAAATATAATCAATTAAGTGCAATCGAATTTTAAAATTTTCATAAAATACAATTAATGGAAGGATTTAATTGAATTGCACTTTTCAAAAAAAATTGCACTCAATTGCACTTTCGTGATAAATTTTAGGATTTAATTATATTTTTTTGAAAATCTTAGAACTAAATTGCACTTTTATGATAAGTTTTAAGAAATCCAATGCACTTGTCCATAATTAATTTATCCCGTAAATATATATATTGCCAATTCACCCTTGACGATTCAATCGAACCCAATATGACATCTTGATATATAACCCCAAAAAAATTAAAAATTAGAAAGCTTTTTTATTTAAGAGGTTAAAAACATGGTTCTTAAAATTTTTTCACATCACCAGAGAATTAATCCTATAATTATATGCCACTCATTGCTATGCACATCATAGTTTAAAAAAGATAATATTTTTCTCGCCTCTTTTTGTGTCTCTTCGTTGTCTTTGCATAAGTACTTATAAACGTGAAACTTATGCTCGCTTTATGATGCAAGTACACTATTCATGCATATCTTGTAACAATAAAATTCTTCTAAACTCTTGGGTCGAGCTAGGCCTTGCCAATTCTCAGCTCGCTAAGTTTGTGTATATGATCGAGCCTAATCAAATTTCTCTTCTTATTTAAAAAAGAGGATGCGTATTTACTAACTATAATTAAATATAGATATTCTATTATAACATCATACATCCGTATCATTTAAGTTTCTAAAAGACTAAACTCAAATTTTTTTATAGATTGATTGTAATTGAGCCAAGCTCGATGACTCGATTCAAGTCGACTATATCACGGGACAGGATACTAGTCGCATCAAGTTCGAGGTTTTCGAGATATGAACGGTAAATTTTAGATTCTAAAAATTAAAGAATCGATTCCGACAATGAATGCGAAATCGCTCACCCTCGAGTCAGACTAGAAGAGCAGGTGGGCCTCAAGGATGAAGCTTTTGGGAGATGTCGTGCAGGGAAGAGGCGGTGGGGCAACGGTCGACAACTTTGAAAAAGAAAAAGGAGGAGCGCCGGGCCTCTCTTTATAATAAGAATATTTAGGAAGAAGAGAGCAGGGAGAGAGGGAGGGGAGGACGATGAAGATGATGAAGGCGGTGAAGAAACTGAAGTTGTGGACCAAGAAGAAAAGGAACAAGATGCAGCGCAGGACGAGCACGACCACTCTCATTATTAGCAGCGGCGGCGGCGGCGGCGATTGCTGCCCTCTCCTCCCCATGCCTTGGGCTGAAAACGAAACCCAGACCGAAACCGAAATCCAAATCTCATCGTCGTCTGCATACTGGGCTCCTAGTGCTGCGCCCTCTGCTCCGCCTCTGCCGCCATGGCTGGTCCTCCAGCACGAGCATGAGGACCACGAGCAATGCTTCAATTTCGCCTATCCGTGTCCGCAGCAGCCACACGAGGATGAAGCTGTTTCGGATCTTACGACGTTCCCCGCGAGTAGGGGCGGAATGTTTGGGTGCGCGGTTCAGTTGGGGATCCATGTGTTTCGCTGCTTCTGCCCTTGTTTCCACGTCCGCGATCATCCTCATCATCACCCTAAACTTCACGCGAACTGAGTTTCCATCGACGGATGAGGAAGGGGGAAGAGGGGGGTCGTCGTTCATCTTCACTTTGTTTTGTTTGGTTTTATTTCATCTGGTTCTATTTCCCGCTTAATTGTCATTGCAAACATAGTGGCAAATCAGACTGTTTTCTTCCCCTTTTGTACAAAATTGTTCCAGAATTCAGTCAACGAGGACCCAAAAAAAGAAAGCTAATTGTTGGAATAGAATGTGAAAGTGAAAGCAGGGCGTTAACCTAACCGGGCTCTACTTCTATCGGGCCTGGGCTTTTATAGGACGACGCGGTGGCTGTGCCTCTTGCTGCGCTGCACTAAGATTGGAACGACAGGTGGGTAACTTCTCTGCAATGACGGCGACGGCGACCGCTATGACGGCGACGACGACGTGGAACCTGATGACGAGCCGGGGCGGCGGCGGTGGAGGGCGGACCGTCCTGATTACGGGAGTGAGCAAAGGCCTTGGCAAGGCCCTCGCCCTCGAGCTCGCCAAGCGCGGCCACTCTGTCATCGGCTGCTCCCGCTCCCAAGACAAGCTCGACTCCCTCCGCTCCCTCCTCTCTTCCTCCGACGACGCCGCCGCCACCGATTCCCCTCACCTCCTCCTCAACGTCGATGTCGTTAGTATTCGCTTCTCTTTTTCCCTAATTTTCCCTTTTCCCATTCACTGACTGACTAGGGTTTACGTGTTCGGGATGCCCTTTCCGCTCGCCACCCTTCTTCCACTAGCAGAGATCAAACAGCAGCGTCGAGGAGCTCGCGCGCGCGGTCATGGACAAGAAGGGCATTCCGGACATCATAGTCAACAATGCCGGGACCATCAACAAGAACAACAAGATTTGGGAGGTCCCGGTGGATGAGTTCGACGCCGTCATTGACACCAATGTCAAAGGCGTCGCCAACATGCTGCGTCACTTTCTCCCTCCCATGATTCAGCGCAAGCATGGCATCATCGTCAACATGTCTTCAGGCTGGGGCAGGTCGGGTGCTGCTCTGGTACGTTTCTAGGAGAAGCTCCTTCTGTATTGCTACCTTCTTGCTAAGTAGAACTCGGAATTTCTCAAACAAATCCCAGCTCTTATGCATAACTCCCTACAAAGAGAGAGGTTGGCAACTGGGTCGTAATCCTTGATACCACTTGAGTTTTGTCTTGCAAGGTTGCCCCTTATTGTGCATCGAAATGGGCAGTCGAGGGTTTGACCAAATCGGTTGCAAAGGAATTGCCTGATGGGATGGCAGTCGTTGCGCTTAATCCCGGCGTGATAAACACTGATATGCTGGCTTCCTGCTTTGGCAATTCTGCTTCCCTATACCAGGCACCTGATGCATGGTATGTGCTTACTCCCGTCGTGTGACAAAATTAATTTAGGATTTGACCTTTCATCTGTTGTCATAAGAACTGTCGGTGGGTTCATTTAGTCTCTATAAGAAATGGATACATTCAAGCTGATCGCGCGGTACTGCTGCTTGCTAGAAACTCCATCAAGCAAATAATTTTCTTACCTTTAGAGTCAAGACTCTTTTGATGAAATCGGATTGTCTATTTGAGCGTAGTGCTTTTGGTTGTCATCTTCTAATTGCCCATCTGTTCAGTGAGATAACATCACTATTCCTTTTTTGCTACAATAGCTTTTGTTCATGAATTGTGTGAGTGTCACTCAAGAACCTTCTCATATCAATCTAGCCTCTAGGCCCTCCTCTTATGAGGATCAACATGGCTGTCGAAGGTTCTTCATTTTCAATTGACTGGAAGTAGCAGTGAGAGTTGATTTCAGAAAGGCCAAGATCATTAATCTGTCCAATTTAGGTCTTTCTTGAGAACTCACGGTTTATTGGCTTAATATGTTAAGTTACTTTGATCGCGTTGGGGCAAGTGAATGTAGTGGAAGGTAGCAAAACTTATGACTCCACGTCTATGCTGCCTGCTTAGATTGTGACTTTTCTCTAGTTGATCAGGAGCAAGCGGTTTAAAGTGATTTAAAGGTTGGCATGTGGGTGTTTGTTCATATTTTCTGCGTCTCTTTATCTGCTTTACTTAACAAGGCAGTAAGGCATTGGGTGCTTACGAATTTTAGGGCTGCGAAGGCTGCTGCTATGATACTGAATCTTACAGGGGCGGACAATGGTGCATCCCTTACCGTGTGAGGGAATTATTTACAATCGACAATTTTGCATCCACCTCGGAAGGGGACAACTATCCGTTGAATCCACTGGAGCAACCAAACTGACCTGCCAATCTTGAAACTAGTCATCGGTTTATCGTCAGTTGGAAAAATATGCCAGTCAGTAGTGAGGCCAGAATCCTCGTTAGCTTGTAATTGTAAAAACTAGAGTTATGTCGCTTCCCTTTAATCTCATTTGGTTTGAGGGTATCTATGCGAGCATGGGAAATTCACTTGCCATTTTATTCACTGCTTTTGATGCTACGGATGCGTTTGGTTCGGCTTTTGGGAAAAGTGTTGGGGAAAATGCAAAGGCCTTTAGCTATAAAGGGTTTGGTGAATTAAAAATATTGGTTGATCAATTATAATTGAAAAGTGACTTGGAAGCAATTTTGGGGGAAATGTTATTTGGTAAACATGTATTTAGAAAGACCTTTGGTGTGAACAATTCAAGTATTTTAACTTTAATTTGTTTGAAATTGTAATAAAAAACAATGAATGTAATTTAATTATAATAAACATGATCACATAAGATAATTTATATAAAAGCTATAATGATTGTAGCTTTTATATTTTTGGGTTGAGAGTAATATAAAAGGGGCATACATGTTGATAATAAAAAAAATCACATCGAAGTGGATCTTTCTCAATAAAAAAAGAGTAATTTAATTATAACAAACATGGTTACATAGGTCCCGAGGAAAAAAAATATGATATCCTTGGATATTACAAATCTCGTTAATTATTTCTTAAACTCATGGCTATCTTATCACATAAACGTTCCATGTCGGGAGACGTATTATTATTTGAAGCACTTGCCTCCTCATTTATAGCATCATGGTCAACTGAATGTTCATACTCACGATCCAAATTCGTTATTTCAAAATCCGTTTTAGTCACGAGATTTCTTTGTTAAAAATTGTGCAAAGTATTGTTGCTACAATCATATGCACTTGCTTTTTATACGAAGAACTAAGCATATTAGTTAAAATCTTCCATTTCTATTTTAATACACCAAAGGCTAGCTCAATTTTTTAGCGTAGCAAGGAATAAGCACAGTTGAATACTTCTCGATAATGGACCTTGTTAAAATTCTAGCAAATGATATCTAATTACTTTATATGGCCTCAAGTAACCCGTGGGATTTGGATACATTACCTACTAAATAATAGTTTTCCGCCTATACTATAAATTTAATTAGCGTATGCCACAAAGATACATATGGATATACATAAACCATTAATTAAAGAATCTAAAGGAGGATAGGGAAATTGTGCATCACATCTTCCAATGGCTTCATAGAAGATACAGGTATTATGAACCTATCCCTCCCAACCGACATGAGCATAGATAAATTCCATATTAAAATTACATACGACCAACACATTTTTAGTCGCCGCTCCTTTTCGACCAATAAAACAAATTTGATCTTACGCAAGTACCGCTTCTAGAATATGCGCTCCAATGCAATCCTAAACCAAATAAAAAAATGTTACTTGATTAACATTTTAATTTTTGTTTTATTGCACGTGCAATAAATAGGACATGAAATTAACCCAAGTGAGCCCATTTTCCTTAAAACTAAGCTCAAACCCATGTCTCTCTTCACAGCCCAGTCCCTTTGCTTCTTCTTTCTTCTTCTTCAGCAGGGGTGTAAGAAGACCGCCACGATTACAAGGAAAACGAGTGTCGCCCATCTTAGAGAGAGAAAGGAGAGAAGAGAGTAAATCTTCACGCCTCTTCGATCCAGACTCCACGGCAAGTCGAATCAATGCCGATTTGCCGTGCCAGATATCAAAGCCTTTATTCGTCTAACTAGAGAAATTTTTTGGAATTAGGGCACCATTTCACATCTTAGTCGAGTTATGAGTTGCTGCGTCCGATTGCGTGGGTGTCGGGTAGTGTTTTTATATAGTAATGAAAGATTAGGGTGTTGTGAAGTCGTGGAAGTTGACAAATCTTGATTTGGATTTACGGTTTGCCCAAAGCGAGTTTTTCAAGCTCAGAGTGTTGTTGTACATATTGAGAACAGTACATTTCAGTGGCTGTTATCTTTCTATTTTCGGTTGTCTTTTAGTTAGCCATGTTAAAGCTTTTGTAATACGTCGAATGAGTTTTGTTTTTACTGTAAAATCGCTTAAAATGGAGTTTGGTGGAGGAAATTATAACGTAAGGAAATTTGGAGCGCAAGCTGTTCATAGGCAGCAATGGATGTTCGCTATGGGCAAGCTTCTGTTGATGCTTAGTTGTCGTTCTATCGTTAAATATATGTAGTTTAGTTGAATCGTGCATTAGAGTGACGTGTTACTTGGTTTTAATTCATTTTTCCGTATATTTGATAGGAATTCGAACACGCCAACTTGAGTATCTCTTGTGGGTTGGTTTTGGCTCTATCATGTGAGTGATTATTTCTTCTTTATGTTTGTAAACTCATACTCCGAAAATGGTAATACTAAATATGGTATGAGTTAAGTTAAGAAATAGCATTTTGTTGCATAAAATAGTATTGAGCATTACTGCTAATTTCTTTATTTGAAATGAAATGTTATCTTTTGATTCATAGTTAAGAATTGCCCAAAACTCATGATTTATTAGTGTTGTTTACGAAAGGTTTTGATATGTTTATTTTTGGTCGAATAGGTTTTGATATGTTGATCATGAAAATTATATGTGCTTTGGTTTACATAACTTATTTGTGATATATATTCTTGTTTGTGAGAAAGATTAAATGAAATGGTTTATGATCGTTTTGTTATATTGATTCCGAGTTGGCTTGTGATGTGAGGGGGTGCCGTTGTGAGTTTATGTAGTGCTCAAGATCACTGTGAACCCAATTGAGGAGTTTGTGGATATGCGCATATTAGTTTTAATGATATTTTTGTGGGCCGAACCACCGGCATTATAGAACCATCCGCATTATAGATGGAGACCTTGTCAAAGAGGAATCTTGGTCGCATTTTTTAACGGGAAGTTACGCGTGACTATGGTTAGATTCTTGAGCTTGACGGACAATCATAACATATAAAATATGGATAAAATCTTTTTTGATCTTCTGTTGAACAACCCTATATTGCCGATCTTTTGGCTAGATTATGTATTTTCCCATATCATATACTTTACCTATAGCTAAGCTAAAGTGCCCCCGGAGCGCCGAAAAAGCACTCTTATGCTAACCTCTTACCTATATTATATTCCGAAATATAAAGATACAGTTTATCTAACAACACTCCAATATCATGAGGTATGCCTTTCGTCATAAGAACCTTAAGCTTATTATTGGCTTGTTATAAATGAGCGCTGAGTAAGTTGTATCATTAAAGATGAACTTAATAGAAAAGTAAAAGAAATGGTAATAAAAACCTTAATTTTACTCTCATACTGTTCATCGCATCAATGGTTTTCTTTTTTGGATTCCATCATAATCTGTTTCACTATAAATTAATGTCTTCCATCTTTTTCATTTGTCCATAAGATTATCTCACTTACTCTTCATGTGATTTATATCATACCTTTTGCCCTTGCACTCCTCGAACTTATTAATTATGACTCTCTATCCATCAATTTACTTGGGTGTAAGATGATTACCTCTTTCAATTTGTTCAGTGCACAAAATACAATATATTTCTACATCTTCGGGGGGTTCAATATGCTTTTTTCTTTGATGAACTTGCCATCTTCTGCTACTATGATCATGAGTAAGTTCGAGGGGCACACAAAAATAAGAGAGAGCTCTCAGCAATAGCACAGACGCGCATAGCACGCTCAATCAGAAAATATGTTAAATCACGGAGAGTGAAGAATGGGTAGCAAGAGTCAAAGAACTCAAGTAAAATATTTATATTCCACATTCCATACTCAAGGTTTCTCACATTTGCGTAATTAAACTAATCTCACATGGTACATACATCAGATCTACCACGAATGGTGTAAAAATCACGAATCAAAGTGATATTGCGAAATCGCAAACAGAGATTACCAAAGCAAATTTCTACAAAAAACCTTCATGCTCAACAAAAATAAACAAATATTACTTGGTGAGAGAGGCGAGCACGGAGTGAGGGAAGAGAGCTTGGAGGCAAGAGAGCCCAGGGCAAGAGAGCTCGGAGGGGAGCGAGTCTTGAGCATAGAGAGGGCAGAAATGATCTATATGGGGAAAGAAGTGACGATTTAGGGTGCTGTTCAAAAGGGATATAAATGAAATTATGATTGATAAATGAGGGCAAAATGGGAATTTTTGACATTTTCAGTAAACCGAAGCAATTGTATTCCGAAAATGCTACCTCTCAAAGCTCTCAATTTTGTTTTAACAAATGTCATTTGCAATTGGCCGTGGGACTATAGCGCCTCAAAGGGTTTTGAGATTGCTAGAGAAACGCACCTATGAGATCATGAGATAGAATGTATTGGATCATCCCGAGGCATTCCTCGACTTCTCATTGCCGCCAAACAAGTGAGGGAAGCTTTCCAGTGATAAAGCTCAAGTAAAATGATTTTTGTTGTGATTCCTAATGTTCTATTAGTAATCGAGAATGTTCTACTAATGTGGGTAGATGATAAGTGTGAAAAGGTTTCGGATCCCCTAATATTGACATTTCAATATTAGGGAAAACATTGATCAAATCGGGCCTCCCAAATCAAAATGGACGGCCTGATTTGATCAACATCATGTCTTCAAAATTTTTAAAATTTTTCGCCCAAATTTTTTTCCTCTTTCAAGACATGACGTGGATCAAATCGGGCCGCTCATTTTGATTTGGACGGCCCGATTTGATCAATGTCATCCCTAAATGTTAGATGATCCATTCCGAAAAGAAATTAAATTCCCATCATTATGAAAGGAAGGCAAATTGGATCTTAACCGTTAAATTAGAACAAGAATTACATTTGTAATTAGAGCTTTCATGAGCACTCTAGAATGTGCCATCCACGGTATAAAGGGAAGGTAAAGAGATTGAATCTTCACCGTCGGATAAAAGGGCAATCCACGAGGTGATATAGGGTCCTAAGTCAATAGGCTCATGCATAAGTAAAGTGCCCTCTCATCAGCCTCAAATCCAGGAAAGAAAAAGCAATAGTAATAGAAGCGTTAAGATTGAGTCAAAGGAAAGCCTAAGTGATGACGATGAGGCCTTGGAACATGATGATGAGCTGGCGGCGGAGGCCGCAGCATTGGACGGAGGACCGTGCTGATTACAGGAGTGACCAAAGGCCTGGGCAAGGCCCTCGCCATCGAGCTTGCCAAGGGCGGTCACTCCGTCATCGGCTGCTCCTGCTCCCAAGACAAGCTCGACTCCCTTCCTCCCTCCTCTCTTCCTCCGAAGCCGCCGCCGAGTCTCCTCACCTCCTCCTCAACGTCGACGTCGTTAGTATTTGCTTTTTCCTTTCCAGTAGTTTTTCCGTTTTCCCAGTCATAGAGACTGACTAGGTTTGGGTGTTCGGGATGCCATTTCGACTCCACCCTTCTTCCTTTTGGCAGAGATCAAATGGCAGCGTCGAGGAGCTCGCGCGCGTGGTCAAGGACAAGAAGGGCGTTCCGGACATCGTAGTCAACAATGCCGGGACCATCAACAAGAACAACAAGATTTGGGAGGTCCCGGTGGATGAGTTCGACGCCGTCATTGACACCAATGTCAAAGGCATCGACAACGTGTTTCGTCACTTTCTCCCACCCATGATTCAGAGAAAGCGTGGCATCATGGTCAACACATCTTCCGGCGGGGGCAGGTCCGGCGCTACTCTGGTGCGTTCCTAGGAGATGATGCGAGCCTTCTGTATTCCCATCCAATCGCATCCTCTTCTGACCACCTTCTACTACATATCGTATGATGCCTTGAGATCCATCGCCCTTGATATCGATTTGAGATCTTTTGGAATTGCAAGGTCGCCCCATATTGCGCATCGAATTGGGTAGTCGAGGGTTTGACCAAATCCGTTGCAAAGGAGTTGCCACAGGGGATGGCGGTGGTGTTGCTGAATGCCGGTGTGATAAACACTGATATGCTGGCTTCCTGCTTTGGCGATTCCACCTCCCTGTATCAGGCACCTGATGCATGGTACGTCCGACCGAATTTTATTTTGGATTTGACTTTTCATCTCTGCCAAAAATGACGGCTTTTCAGTTTCGTGGTCATTTACGGCCTGCTTAATTTGTGACACTTGACTTGTTAATCATGAGTAAGCAGACCAAAAGCAACATAAGCATTTGGGCATGTAGATGCATGTTTCAATTTTCTGCGTATCATAAGGCAATGGGGGGCATTTTATGGATTTCAGGGCTCTGAAGGCTGCTGCAACGATACTGAATCTCACAGGGGTGGACAATGGCGCATCCCTTACTGTGCGAGGGAGGGAATGCTTTGCATATTGCAATCGACAACATTTGGAGACCTAACTCAGGATTCACCCCTTCCTTTCAACGATTAAATTGGAGCCAATCCTAAATTCCAAAATGACAGTTTTCTAGAATTTGCTGATGTGAAACTTAAATCTTCAGAATGTATGACCACACAATACATTTGGAGAACAGCGAAATTTCCTCATTTAATTGCTTAGTGTCATCATTGCTCAGATCTGCTCTTGCTAGTAGTGCCAATGACATTTTAACAACCCGAGAGGCAAGATTACCACATAAGGCAGAGTGTTGTGAAAATCCCCATTTCAGAGCCCATCGGACAAGAAATAATCCACGCTTGATCACTCTCCACAGAGAAGGGGGGGAGAGAGAGAGAAAGAGAGATGACAAAGAATCCAATGCCACATAGCATTATAAAAGTTGGCGGTATAATCTGACCATCTCCGGAAAATGCAACTCCTCGAAAAATAAACCAGTTACAAAAGCTGAAAAAGGAGAATGATACAACAAAGATACAGAGCAAAATTTGGTGAACCGGTGACAGCACCCCTAGAAATAATATAAATGCTAATGGAAGGACAAACAATACATCAATGCCATATTTACCCACTTCTATCGATCTATATAACATCATGGGATCTCGAACATGCTAAAAGTACCAGGCAAACCGGGATCTGTAATATGACCAATAATAAGCTCCAACTAGTATCTGTAAGCTGAACCAGACTGTGGTGGAGCAGGTGGCAACCGATTAGGCGTACGCCGGCCACCGGGATTGGATGTGGAGTTGGCATCACCATTTTGTACAGGATCACTATAACGCCTACTATGGCTCGAACCTAATCTTGAATCAGTAGGGCCATTGGCTGCAGCACCAAATGCAGACCTCCAGTCGTCGCCTGGCACAATTCCATTGGTTCTTGGGCTGCCTTCTGCGAAACAACTCTCTTTTTCAACTATTCACCCAAAAACTGAGACTCTGCTCGTTTGTGAGGAGATATCACTTCCACATCAATGCACAAAGCAAACCCCACAAAATATCTGAGTTTGTTTTATTTCACATTGCAAAAGTTGACATGCATGTCCCAATGAGCAGAGGTATTTATGAATCATTTTTAGTAAAACACGATCCAAGATGACAATCTAAAGGACCTGCTTACTAGCAACATTATCCAACAAAGAGCTTCCAGATTTAGTTGGTCCGGACAACATACTTAGCATCTCAATGAAAAGAACTCAATACTTGAATTTCTCCCCATTACTAATGTCAACCAAGTCAGATCCAATTAACTCCACAACATCAACACCAGGCAAAGTTTTGTGGGCAGCAAATTGTGGAATTCGTTAGTATCATCCGAAGATGTTGGGTGTCAAGAAGGATGTGATAGGTGTAAGAAACAAAATTAATATCTCTGAAGACCATAGACTTGCTTGTTGAGACAAAGTAGAAGATACATTCTTCAAGTTTCATTGCAACATGCATGATAACTGCCTCATTCAGTGGTTGAACCCGAGTCTGTAAACGATACCTGAACTGTTGCCATCATTGGCCCAGCTGGAGGCAGCAGATGCTCGATTGTCATGAATACTAAGTTGTCTTGTCAGTTTTGAGAGAAGAAAAGACTGTTTCTGGTACCGTTCCCGCTTGCGTTTTACATTCTGATCTTCTTGAAGGAGTTCTTCAATTCTTGCTGTGCTTTGGGAACTGCAAAGTGATGCGTGATGGAACATTTAGGCTGCCAGTCTTCAGTGACATATAACAAGCAAAGGATATTTTCTGTAGGTTCTTCCTGCTAAGCGCAACGGAGACTGCAAAATTCGCACTTGAGAGCAGTATGCTTAGGCTCTCAGCAGTTTCACCATAAAATACTGTGACTGTAGACAACCTAATGGTTTCTATCACATGGCAATACTATTCTTAAATTAAAAGAGCAGACCAGAAATTTTGAACAATGGCATTAGGACGCCTCTAGACCTGCTTAAGCTCGTAGATGGGCTGTTAGTGGAGTCATAATTTTGAGATGAAATCAAACCAAGTTTATTTACTTCCATGCTCCTACTAGAACTAAACTTGAAGTGTGGTTTTCTTAATCTTTTCGCGAAATGGTTCTTGTTACTCTAATTTCCTGTACGTCATGCTGTTCTTTTTGCAGTTTACATGTATCAAATGGGTTAACTCCACATTGCTAAATTTTGACTTAAGTATAAGGACCATCCTCCACCTAAGGACTATATATTATGGGTCAGAATCATTTAATGATCATGGCAAAACCCAGATGTTTTTACATACGGGGAGTTCTTTTTTTTGCAACAGCGTACAATACTTCTCCACATTGCTAAATTTTGACTCAAGTATAAGGACCATCCTCCACCTAAGGACTATATATTTATGGGTCAGAATCATTTAATGATCATGGCAAAACCCAGATGTTTTGTTACATGACGGTGAGTTCTTTTTTTTTTTAGGACAACCAGTATGGATGATGTTGACTTTATACATTCCTGAGTATGGACCAATAAATTCTGCATGTGACAAGCAAGTTGTTGTGGCCTCAGATTTGGTTTTTCGAGAGGGTATATACACATCTGGGGCCTGGGCTGACTCTCACATAGCTAGAGAAAAGTTGTTGCAGAAGGGCCTTAGCTTGTTAGATTGGCCAATCAACTAGTAAAAATCTCCCAATTTGTAGTTGAGTTGACAACATCTTACATAAGATAGGAGACTGTACAAGTAAATCCTAGCTTGAAGGGGAGAAACAAATATTAGACTACACCTATGTCCACCAATATTAACCTGTT
The DNA here is from genome assembly GCA_021437795.1 of Rhodamnia rubescens. Taxonomy (NCBI): domain Eukaryota; kingdom Viridiplantae; phylum Streptophyta; class Magnoliopsida; order Myrtales; family Myrtaceae; genus Rhodamnia; species Rhodamnia rubescens. The sequence goes on along the minus strand of JAILYA010000019.1, from coordinate 4,407,367 downwards.
TAGGGGAATGACAAAAAACCACAATATAATTCCCACAAATAGTACAAGCTTAAGAAGAACTTAGATAGTTGTGGTAGTAGAAATTATGCAACTAATCACGACATGCACATTGTCCAACAAAAAGCACAATTTCCATGAAGGATGAAACTAACCTGATTGAACTGTATAACTGATTAAGCATATCTTCCTTGGCCTTCTCAACTTGGCAAAGAACAACAGCCTGCTTAGCCACAAAATGGTTAAAATAAAGCCAGACTAGCAATGAGTACGAAGTACAAGAGCGATGCTCATCAAGCCGAAAAAGACTTACCTTTGGAACATTAGCAGCGAGGCTGTTAAGAACAGCCTCAATGTAACCACGTACTTCTTGAGACATCCATCGGAGTTCTTCTTCTGGATCTGCAGGTCTTCTAGCTGCCATTGTATCCTACAGACAGAAAATTCGAGCAAGACCTTCAGATCTGCAGGTCCCCTATCCTCGTGTGTTTGTTGCATCATACTCACCAGAGAACCATCCGAAAGGCTGTGTCGCATAGGAACACTGGATTCGCCCTTTACTTGACCGCCCGTGGAAGGCTGAACAACATTTCTTATCTTGTTTAACCACTCAATTTTATCTGCCACGCTTTCGGCCTTCAAAACCACAGCACTGTGGGCTGCAACATTTATTTTCAGACACATTTTAGTAACTGGCCATTGACAGTGGGAAGTTATAAATGATAGACTAAATCAGCACCTTTTAAAACTGTCTTGTACGGAACCTTGCTAGTTATCTTGAAAACAAGACTCGGCCCTTTTTCAGGTCCATTTGCTTTTTTGTCCTTGGAACTTTTCTGTGGTGGTTCATCTTCATCAGAAATTTCTTCTATGTTACATTCCTGAAAATTTCATTCAAGCAGTCAGATATATATATAACAACAAGAGAAGGTCACTTGTCCACAATGATAAAACCAAAAGTACTGGGAGAAAAGGCGTATCCAACATGAGACTGCAAGATTTCAGTAATAGTTTTGTCCAATTGAGTTGATCAATAAGGAATTAACAAATCCCAAGATGAAGCATAGAGCATGCTATGGAACATACATTTCGGTTGACATTAATTAAAGAGCACCCAGTAAAAGCATAATAACAAATAATTACACCTCAACTACAGAAATCATCTTAAGTTGGATGGCCCCCAGTTTCCGGCTTCCCACTATCCCAATGCTAAAACGTGTAATAATGGTATCGAAATAAATTGCAACCCAAAAAGTTAAATCCACAAGGAAAGTTCCCAGGTACTTAGATTCAAACCAAGAGATTTGAGTGAGAAACTAGCAAAGCAAAGCAAAAGTGCATCACTCCGCCGCAGAAAAAAAAAAAAAAGCAAAATGGAATACAATTTAAAAACCAAACTTTTCAAGAATAATGTCAAACACAGTGCAGAATCTGAAACGTCATCCAAGAGGTTATAGTCTTCTTCTGGCGGAAGTGTGGCGGATGCTGACGTGGTATTACAAGAATACCTAGGAGAGTTTCTTTCAGATTCCGCATACTAACAAAAGAGGAATTCGTTTCTTGGCCATTTCACAAGATATACTAACGACATGTCTTTCATCAATAAGCAGGACCATCCAGGTGCTGCAATCTACTCACTAAACATACATGAAAGCTAAAAAAATGCCATAACTCGCTCTAAATATCTCACAACCACTAATGTAGTACTAGGGTTGAAAAGAATGCAGTCCTAAGAAAACAAAAAATTGATGCATAAACTATGAAAAGAAACACTTGAGGACATCCAAAAATGCTCATAGACAGTGCTCACCTCCAAAGTGATGACACCACGGAAATGCCTTTCTTCTTGCTTTTTGGTGTAGCCAAGCTGTAAAACATATAAAATCAGAAACTTCCCTTATCCAAATATTGTTGATACTGCTGCAGGGAGAACAGTAGCAACAAAATTATCCGAAATTAATTTTAACACTTGACTGTAACTTCTCGTTTGTCTTCTCCATATAAAAGAACCAAAAAATGGATTCATGAAGGTTTAATCAATGAATCACTTCTCCTTCCCAATCACCTCAAAAAACTTGCTATTTGACGGCAACCCAGGTGCATAGGCAATAGATATGCATTAGGCATCCAATTAAAATAGATGAATGATGATTAAAGAAAAATCTGAACAAACCCCATCCACTTTACACAACCGACAAATTAACACCTTTTTGAACTACATCTCAATCATTATACATTTATCAGAAATCCAATATCCCTGATATTGCATCCATTGACAAATTTAACAGATGAATATAAAATAATTTATTTTGTTGACAAGTTGCTTTTTCATCTTGTTAATTAGTTAAACGTGGATGGGAGGGGCTATTCAACAAATAGCTAAAGTTCAAAGACTCAAAAGTCGTGATGAGAAAGGTTATTCATCAGAGATAACCAAAAAACTCTCTCTAGCTTAAACACAGGGTACAACTAACAGCAGTAATATTGCTCCATGAATATCCAAGCCAAAGCCAATACTTCTAACGGAATACGTTCTGCTTGAATCAAAACAGCTCAAGCACGAGGGTAGACTAACTAGCCTGGGAAAAGTTTCACTTTTGTCAATGTTTAAAATGAAATGCTCCAACAAAGTAAGATAATACTCGCCTTGCCAGTTTTCTCATTTAGTACAAACCATCTCCTACTCCATCCATTTGTTTTTGCACTTTTCTTTGACAAAAATCCTGCATAGTAGACAATCTTTGAAATTAGATTGAATACCCTTCTTTATTTAAAATTTTAATACCATGGAGCAAGACACACCCACAAGAAAAGATGACTCAAATCATTAAGTCTGCATCCTAAAAAAGAAATATGGGTTTCATGAGGGATTGGCCATGCGAACTATCGAAAGAACAATTCTCTAGGATAATAAATGTCCAAAATATAAAATGAAAATGGTCCCACATAGGGAATTCTCCAGCACATCATAGCAGTTTCCACACATGGCAGTAAGCAACCTTTCTTGAGTAAATGAAGAGAAGTTTGAAGAAGCACCAGAAATCGGGATACCAAAGGGAGAGAAAAGGATAAAAACAAATGTCCCTACAGACTAAGTCAAAGAATATCTGTGGACAATCAGGATGGCCATTTAAATATACCAAATGACAAGTCAAAATATAAAGGAAAAGTAGTGAATGAGCAATAAAAAGCTATCGAGGTTTTGACATGAAGTTTAATTCTTCAGCAATATTAAGCAAACATATAAATCAAGTATCCGCATGCACATCACTCATTAAGAGTGGCAGCTTGCAGAGATTATACTTCCTTCAGTCACAAGTAGCAAAGGTGTCCGTGCAAAGGCAATCAAGGTTTAGATTGTTGCTTCAGCAATCATAACTCTATGGCAGTCATCATCTGACAGAAATCACATACCAAAAATTTTAAGGAAAACTATGAACAAACCTGCAGTTATCTCCCCTCCAGGCCCAGCAGTTTTCAGTGTTGGTTCCTCTGGAACATCCTTATCTTGCTGAGCAGACTTATCTTTCATAGATTTTAAGCTACCTCCAGTTTGTTGAGCCCCAGTTTGAGGACTTGTAGCCTGTGTAGAAAGTTGGAAAGCGATGACAAGGCTATTCCATGATGCAGAAACAACTAATCAATCACAAATACAGGAAATGAATTTGCTTCTTGAAAGCAAAGATACATACTCTGTTTAGCATAGAATGCTCTGCTTCAATGGCTTTCTTGGATGATCGGTTTTTGAGTTCTTCCTCCCGACGCTGCCTCTCCATTCTGCTCAGATTCAAGACAAGGCAGAACCATATAGACGTGATGAGAAAAGAAAACATTTTTTTCTCATTTAATCTTTGTATTTTTACCTCATTCCTTCATAATCAGGTCAAGCCAGCAGGCAAAGGTACAAATAACGAGATACGAAAAATTGATCCATGTATTCTGAAATCACCAGTCTAGAGATATGTTTTAACTGAAGTGAACTGTGTCTTATTACTTGTCTATGAGAGAGTAAGAAGTGAGACTGACAGTACATCCTTAATGAAACATAAAGGACAAATGTTGCTGTACAAATGATATAAACATAAGCACCTACATTACATGTGCATTGTATCAAATTATGTTAAAAAAAACCTCAACATCTCACATATAAGTTGCTAGAAGCAGTGTCATGCCAGAATGTGTGAACTATCAAGAAAAATTCATCATTACGTTCTTTTCCATTTAATCCACACAAGTTTCCAGCATACCGCCGTTGCACCAATCGGATGAAGTGTTGGGGAGGAACGAATGCACGCTCCATATCAACAAGGGCAACCACCATTTTCCTGGCCTCATTCTTGAAGTTATCTAATGCTGCACTAGCTATTGCCACAACCTGTTGAAGAAGATCATATTAAGTTATTAACTATAAAAGCATGTATTCACAGACATAAAAATTGCATATTGATGGCTTCAACATGATATTACCTCTCTTTTGAAAGGAGGATATCTTCCAAGACCTGGTGTAGCACTTGCAGCAGCAGAAACAATATCCACGAGCACATGATGGACCTAAGTTAACAAAACATTGCTTCATGGTTAGCTGAAAAGTGGCAGGAACGCCTGAATGAACCATCACAGTAGCCCAAGGAGGATGATGAATAGAACATGTAGAAAACTAAAATCATCAGATCACATGATTTACCTCATCAACACAGAGTCGTGCGGGCTCCTTTGCCATTTCTAGGACAATTTTTATCAGAGACCTTAGCCCTTTCTCTGGAGATATCAGATAAGGTTGATAACCATCTGCCTCTAATACAATCTGCCATGGTAAAAAGAACCATCATAACATGAAAAATGCAATACAAATGCTGTGCAAAAAGGACAAAAAACTCCATATACAGTGAAAATGAAAAATATACCCTCTTGACATTATTAATGTCAAAGTGCCTGTCCAAAGGAAGTTGCTTGATTCGGCTAGGGAAATTACCCTCAAAACTTGCCACAACCTTCCAACCACTGCCCTGCAAAAACAGAACAGCATAAAAACAAATGCGTCTCCAGACAACATCAGATGCACTGTAGGCAATAATGTCTATCGTATGTTGCAGTTACTCATCTCAGAATGTCAGGCATAATATGGTCAAGCAAATCAGGAGCACTCCAGGCAATAATGTCTATAGTATGCTGCAGCTACTCATCTCAGAATGTCAGGCATAATATGGTCTACTATCCTCTATCTATTCCAGAAGATTCTGGTAATCTGGATCTAGCTCTACCACTTTACTTGTGTTGGACAATTGACCTCACCCGACAATAAGTTTCCTGTTTATATAGCTTCCTTGGGGATAAGTATAGAAAATGAAAGGCAAGATGCTAAGGGCTCAATTCTTTTTTCTTTCTTTTTCAGTGGCAACCATTCAGGAGGCTCACCCATACTCTTCTTCCCAAGCAATCTAATGGCATTCATCTTATCTTGACATATTAAAGACTAAAAGACGGGAAATTGATAAGTACACAACCCATTCATTAAACATGGAATCGGGCATAAAATTATACCAGAATATCACTCTCCTAGGTAAATCGCCAAAAACTCCACTTTTTATATGAAAAAAAGAAGAAACTGCACATGTTGCAAGTGGCAAATGTCTTTTATTTGTATTTTGAACAAAGATAATGCCAGATGAGATGAACACTCACCTCACCGCCTGTAATATGCAGAAGAAATTTGTCTTCAAACTCACGACATAGCTCCAAAGCTAGAGCTCTTGTACCTTCAGCACTACTGACCATTTGTTCCCCAAGCCTCACCAACTCATCCTGAACGAGCTGAGACTTTCCCTGAAGCCTGTGAGATGTTATAGGAGTTGGAGAGTCAAATGAGAACTGCATATAAGTATGGTACGGTCAAGACAAATTGGCTCCAGAGACCGCACATCAAACACACAAAGCACACGTAATTGGAATGAGAAAAAGAGAAAGCTAAGATACAAAATGAAGGCCAATAACAAAGCACTTAAAATTTCTATTTAACAAAGGTAAATAAGGAAACAACAGAATATCTTGGTGCTACAATAGTAAAATTAAGGCAAGAAAGAGTGAAGGACATAAAGCAAGTACCCAGAGAGCAGATTTGGAACTCTGAGCTTCATACGATTGCGAATCTGGCCTGCAAGAGCATCAACTAAAGCTACTCTACCAAGCTTGCTTTGAGGGGATCCGGTTAATATAGATTTCAGACTTTCGCTCTCAGCACGCCAGGCAGTTTCTAAAGAGCTCTCAGACCCTGCACCAGACTGTGCTGAAGCTATAGAAACAGACTGTCCAATTAAAGCAATCCATGGAATATCAGATGTTTTAGGCGGTCCCTGATTTGACAAGAGAGCCTGAACAGCTGCTAGTGCTTTTGAGTCTGTAGCTGATAGATCAATCTTGCTAATGACACCGACAGTTCTAGTACCTACAAAGAGGACAGCAAAATGTTTTTTTAACACTAAAAGTGCAAAATAAAAGGGAAAAGGCACCTGGAAATCATTTTCAGGAACTAAAAGATATATGTATACATATATGTCATGATCTAAATGAAGCTTGATAGCTACTTTACTTTCAGCATCATATTCTTTTGCAAGTTTAAGGGCCCGAGCTGACGAAATTTCTGATGCTTGAGAAGCAGGTACTATCACCAGCAGAATCGCATCATTATGCTCAACATACTCGCTGATCTGGATAAGAGGAAATAGGGACATCAGATAAAGAGAGGATCAGCATTTCCTAAATAAAGTATACTAATTCATCATCGGCCAATATGTCATTGAAGAACAATATGCCTCGATTATAGTTGTAAACTACGTAAGTTCAAGTCACTCACCATTGAATCATCCATAAACCTTTGATCCAGACCTGGTAAGTCGATCAGCTTTAATGGTGGAGCTGGAGTCATTTTACAAGGAAGATTAGGATTACACGGAAAATGAACATGAATATATAGGGCAACACATTTAAAAAGAAAAAAGGTACAAGATACATTCATTACTGCCTGGACAATTAGATATCCAACCCATAATCGCAACTACACAATTGCAAGAGCAGAGCTCTACCAACTGAGCTACATCCCAGCTCCAATCAACCACTTATTAATTACAGCCAGCTGAGCGAGTCTTCTTCACGCAACAGTATCTCATGATTCAGTAATTCATGCAGTTAACGCCCGGAAATAGCCAAGAATCATCAACTTGCCTTGCAATGCTGACCTATGAATCAAAGTGTTCTTGTACCCTCATCACTGACCTTAATTTCCACAAATATAACGAAATGCAGATAAAACCAGCTGTGTTAGAAGCCTGTCTGTTACACTCAAATAGTACTGTTTGTGAAAGTTTCATCAATTTTGGATTTAAAGAAATTCAAAGGGGTTTTAGTTGCAAGATTAGATCAAGCCAAAAAAGAAAGAAAGTAAAAGCCAATCCAAACAGGCCCTTAACTTAATGGAAATACTCTATTTCAATGCATTGAATCAAGCAAATTTAGGCAAGAATAAGCAACAGATTGATCTTTTTTCTCCATCTTGCAAAAAATTGGTAAAGCCTACAGCAATTCACTAAGTGCTTCAGCCAGCCCTCTGCAACAGTAGGCTCAAGTAGAACAAGTAGATGTCACACGCATCACCTTTGTTTTTTTTTGGGGGGTTAATGGCTCTTTCTTAATGAACCCTGGAAGTCAAGCACACTTGAGAAACAAAAACCTGAATTCGAAAGATTAACGGCAGAAAAAGGAAACAGTACTACCCCAGAAGAACTTAAGAGTTCTTGCGAGAGTACATTTCTTACATTTAATTTCTTCAACAAGAGGAAAAACTCAAAAAGATAGCCCTCAAAAGCAAAATGACATTTACAAACATACCTGTGCTAGTGCGGAGTTTCAAATATATCTCATCACGAGCCCTTCCTGATGAACCCTTGCTCAGTCTATCTTGCAATGAATGCCGAAGAGCACCTAGGTATAGCAAATAGAGAAAACCGCGAAAAAGTGAAGCCATATTACGATTGTGTGTTATCTGCTATTAGTTAATTCGAAATCAAGCATAACAAAAGGTCTCCAAAGAGAGCCAACTATCCAGAGGATATAGTGGCAGCTTGGTAAGGGGATTTACTTGCGGAAACTTGTTGCGATTTGTTGTCAATCTGCAAGACAATGGACTTGCTGCTTACAGAACTATCCCTGGATAAATCAACACTTATCGGAGCACGAGTAGCACCATTTTCACCAGTAGGCTGTCCAACAAAAAATGAAGTTAGATGAAACAGAGCAGAGACATTGAAAACACAAGAAGCGAGAGCTTAACATGAAAGAACTTACCAAAATTGGATGTCCAATTAAACTATTTAATACAGCAGATTTTCCAGCACCCTGAAAAGTGTGCAAATATGTACAAGTTGTCAAGAAATCCAACTATCTATGGCAACAGGCCCACTGACAAACATGCAAAGATGACCAAAAACAACATAAAAAGCCCATGGAACAGCATCAATATGCCAGAGAGCAATTTGTATGTAAAACGACATAACTGCAACCAGAAATTTCTATTTATCATGGCTTTCTAGTCCATATTTCCACAGATTCACTGTCAGAGCACAAATTGTGGCACCAGTTCACAAAGAAAATGGTATTGTCACCGTCAATATCCATCAGATCAGAGCAAGAGGACCAAAACTGTACAGATGGCCATAAACCTATGTGAAAATTCCATCCACTGTGGGATAACCCTCACGGTGTTCTTTAAGGATATGTAAATCACTTTGTAAGTCGACTACCAAGGGAAAATAAAATCATTAGCAACGTGATTGCAACCACATTTTACGAGACTCGGAAGGCACAACCAAAGAACATTGAGATATAAAGCTTGCCAATCCCATCTTCGATCTCTGTGAAATAAAACTTGGCTGAGGAACATGACCCTATAAGGGGGAACAACAGATAAAAGTCTCGTAGATAAATTCTTGAAGATCAAACCTTAGCGCTATTTCACACTGCCCTCTTTAATTAGCAATTCTCCAACGTAGCACGATTAACAAAAACGACACAATGAAGGTGCTAAATGCATACAAATCAACTATACGGAAAGAGAATAAAAAAAAATGTATTCGGAGAATTTGTCATGGCCACGACTTGTTAAAGTTTGGTGAAAGTTAAATCACGATGAACCGAGTCTGAATCCAAAATGAAGCGCCATATCAGCTTATCAGACCTACTGGCGTCAGAAGCGACAGCCCTCAAACTACCCAATTGGCGAGTCCCACAATCCAGGAGCCGCCCAACCCAAAAGAAACAAAGGCTTGTTTTCACGAGCAAAAAGGCACGACGCATCGTTTCAAAGGAATCTCGCTCTAGATCCACAAGAGAAGACCGGAGAAGAAGGGGAGGGAGTACTCACAACATTGCCAAGAGCGACGACATTGAGGAAAGTGGTAGCGCGTCGGTTGGAAGACGATGAGTTATCGTCGATATCCTCGTCGGCGAGGAGCGCGGAGGCTTGCCGCATGGAATCGGAGAGCTGAAGTAACTCCTCAATCGCCTCCATCTTGGACAGAAGGTCACGAGCCGACCAAGCGGCGAATCGATCGATCCAATGAAGGGAATAGGGAAGAGGGGAGGGATCTAATCTGGTGGAGGACCGGAGAACAGAGACAGAAATAGCAAAGGCTTTTGGACACAGAGATTTGACTGTAGAGGGAAATCAGAGAGAAGAAGGTAGAGAAGAGATTAGGGTTTTGATTCGAAATTCAAAAACGCGTAGATTTGTCTCGTGTCCTCTTTTGACGATTTGAATTGGAGTTGAACTTGAACCGACGACGAGGAGGAGGACGAGGAGCAGCGCCAGCAGGAGGAAGAAGATCCCGACCTTCGCTTCGCGAGACAGACTAATTCAAACCGATGTAAAGTTGCCCAAAAAAAAAAAAAAAAAACGGAGCACCCTCCTTCCTTCGCAATTCCAAATTTCGTATTCAATGGTAATGATGGGAAGTGGGCCCCTCTTTTTGCAAAGTCATCCTTCCCTCTACTATTTTGCATATTTGGACAGGTGTTCTTCCTTACTCACCGACCTCTTAAAAAAATTCCCCCAAGCAGTCTCCAGCGTCTTTTTGAGACAGGACACATCGGCGATTTCTCCACCATTCTCCTTTTCCCCTCAAATTTTGCTGCTCTTGAGCATTCGAGAGACCCAATTAATTCTTACTTCGTATTTAACGACAGCTTAATAGTCTCTCGGCAGTGTTTATGACTTGTCTTTCAGTGAAGGGGGCAAAATAGGGATATGACGAAACATGCGGTGTATGATCTCAATTTGTGTAAAGAAAAATGGTAAAGGGACCCAATTGAAAAATCAGCAAAAATAAGTTGGAAACATGGGTGAAGTGAAGCGAAGCCAGCAGCATCACTGCTTTTGAAATCCCAAATGATCGTGATTCTCGGATCGGGTTGGGTCTTTCCTTGTTGCTTTCCAGAAATTTCATTCTCCATCTTTCAAACGAAACAATTAGATTTCAAACCCTGCTTTCTTTGTCGGATCAAACGGTTATCCATACGGAAGATCCCATAATTCTGGGAAGTAGAATGAACACCATGGACGACACATTGGAGTACATCATATAGCACGAGGAAGAATGGTGTTACATCAGAGAACCCGGGAACGCGCCAATAAAATAGTTACTAATGTAACAATTTAAGTCGTGTGTATGGAATTCTGGAATCCATCTGGGTCACATCTCATTATCACTTTCTTTTCGCAGTCTCTGTCACTAACATTATAATTACCATCATTTACTACTATTATTATTAATAAGCACCATCGGAAACGCCGCTCAAATCCACAATGGCAGAAAGTGAAAGCAGCTATTCCGATCCTGATGATTTCAACTTCTCCGCTAAGCAGCCGGCATATATCACAATCTTGGATGATCATACGCTTAAAGAGCGGGTATGCTACCATGGAAAAGATTTAGGAACAAACTCGCATCTACACATTCAAGGCACTGGTGGTTGCTCCCGGATCATCAATCAGTTGTTGAGCTGCTCTTTCTACAGATCTAACACCAGTTGGACCCAGAAACATGGCCATCCTTTTACACATCCCACTTCTCCCTCCTTCCCACTGTGCATAGATGGTGGTACAGTTGGTTTCTACGTCACTATAACAGTTCACCTTTTGCTTAATCTGCATTGCTTTACTTGTGCGAACAGAGATGGGGGTACAACCCGAGAACATGCTCTGGCATGAAGTCATGCCTTGTCAGAATGCCAACAATTGGAGGCCTCTGCAAAAGTCAAGATCGAATGCAATTTCGAATCAAAACCATTATAAGAAAATGTTTACGTTTTGGGTGTGTGCACACCACAGGCGGGCGTGTTCGTGTGCTAGTGTGTGTGTGAGCGGGTGAGAGAGAGAGAGAGAGAGAGACCCCGGGTGTCTTTGGCACAACGCACAGATGCCTAAGTCCAAGCCCCCTGAAGAGAACAGCAGCTTTAGCTAGTGATGTGGACTCGAGCACTGTATAAGGAGACATATTAGTAATAGGATGCAGATCAACAAACATCTCCATCTCATCATCCTTAATGTCCAAATCCTCCAGCTTGAGCCCCTTCCCTGATCCTGGCTTTGCAAATTCATGAGCTTTAAAACTCCTCACAATTTCTGGTCCCGTCATTATCCTCTGCTCCGTGAACTTTTTCCCTTTGAGCAACACCAGCAGATGGGACCTCAAAACAAGTCCACACAACTCTGGAGCTTCTGAGAAAGGTGGCTCGTTAATCACAGGAAACCCATTATGCCTGGTGATCTTCAAAGCACAAAGTATATTCCCCACCTTTTCCACCCCGGAGAACGTAATCAAGGGACCAGAAACAGCATCACTAGCGACCAGATTCCTCATGTATGGTTCTGCATGTGCTTCCATGTATGGCAATCCCTTCATTTCCACAATTTGGTCATACACTCCTTTGTTGAAAATATCTGCCACTGTTTTTGAGATGAGGAGAACTAGCATAACCAATGGTAGCATCAACAAATTATTGGTGAGTTCTAGAAGGATGACACAGAGAGAAACTGTCATTCTCATTGTGCCACCCAAGAAGGAGGCAGCTCCGAGAAGGGCAAAGAGTCCCGCGTCAAGCCCAGAGAGAGGGTCGAGAAATGTCCCCACAAGGCGGCCATATGAGGCCCCAGCAAGTATAACCGGGATGAAGAGCCCGGAGGGAATGGCAATTCCATATGTGACAATTCCAAGGAAATATATGGCAACAAAGAAAACTAAAAGGGTAGAGATTTGAAACTCCTTCTCGCTGCTGGAACTAAATAAGCTCCGAATTGCATCATCATTCGTTGTTAGGAACAGGGAAGCAAGGTCATTGTAGTGGTTTGGGGGACACTGGAAGTTCTTATAGCTCCCCGACCGACCTATAGTAGGGCATTCCTCCTCTGAATGAGCAGGACACGGTGTACATTGGAGAATCCATGGAAGGCCGTACGAGCAACATGAGGTTAAGAAAGAGATGGAGATAACAAGTAGTACTTTGAATAAAGGACCTCTCCTGCATACCAATTCAAACATTATTTTCCATCTAAATCACATCGATTAAATAAAATATAGCCCAATCAGCAGCATCTCAGAGGTGATCAATATTAGAGATGAGGCAGCCATATAATAGGAAAGCAAAGCACTGGCAACAGATCACAGATATCAATATCCAGGATGAAGATACTCCTTTGCAAGCCATTGAGTGTTGACAATATCCAGGACTTGAAGAAGGAAGAAGGGAAAAAAGATGAAAGAAGGAAGAAGTAGAACTAAGAAGTCATATGCGTAAAGGAGCAGCATGCATTAGAAAGGGTGTAATGGCACATATTTTGACCAATTGCAATGCCAGTAATACTTCATATTCCACTGCTACTTTTATCAAGACTTGAGATAATGGTGCTTACTCATTAATGATGCTATATGTTCGAAGGACCTTGTCCACCATATAATTGTAAAGGCTCCCTAAAATACCTCCAATAACTCCAAGGAAAATAACTGCCAATAGATCTCGGGTGCTGTAAGCGGCAGGTGCTGAATTAACATCAAACATGATAAGACCCCCTGTCCAAACAACCCACATCTCCCACTCCTGCAAAACTCTATGAAGCTTCTAAGCACCACAGCTACAACTGCTGTTGTGAAAAATGTTCTCCAGAGAAGAGCACTCCGCCACCTGAAAATTTGCAAAGATCAGAACCAACTCCAGAGGATATAGTATGGGACTTGAAGATGAATAATATTTTCAGCATCTCAACAAGAGGACAAGAGTGATGAAGTTTTATTCAATACCCTATCACTGAGTTTACTTGTGAAAATGAAAAAGAACAGGAGTGATGAAGTTTTATTCGTCAATGTTGCTCCACCAAGGGAGTCCGCATTTTCATACACCTTGCATCAGCGTAGATGCAGATAATTGGATCAGAGCAATGACATCATGCTACCGCTTCCAAGTCCTGGCCTCTCTCCGGAAAAAATGAAAGTCCAACATAAATTTTTCTTTGAATAAAGAAAATAAATGTGATGACTTGTAAGAGCTGAGCGAAATGATGCCAGCAGAAAATCAGGAGCTGGTATAAATTTAGGATCCTTTGTTTTGGTGGGAATTTCACTTTGCATCATTGAGTTTCAAAAAGATCACCTTACATCCACCACCACCTTAAACTAATGGATGGAAAGAGATTACCCCAGCAAAGAGAAAGTAAGCAGAATCAGTTCCATCGACCCAAAGTTATGTGAAAATTAGGAGTCCTGAATCAGTTATATAGCAACTCCTGTGGTCAAAAAGGATTCTCTAATGCAATTGGGCAAAACTCAACGCACTGCACAACAGCTTATGGTGTGCCTCAATGAAAAGGATCAAACCACTACCCTTTAACTGGTTGCCCATGTATTTTCAATTCAAGACCCAAAAGTCGATGCCCCTGTCCACCCAATTCATTCAAGTCCAACCAAAGAAAAAAATCCGACTGTATGCACACCTTCCCCAACCCTAAAAAGCCAAAATAGGGAAAAAAAAAAAAAAAAGCAAGCCCCAGTGACCAACAGTTTTTAAAGTCTTGAATGTGATTGTGCAGGTTGATATTCAACAGGAACATGCAATTTGGGATGTTAGCACGAAAAGAAGGTGAGAATGCACCGCTCCAAACTACAGGGGAGCAACGTGACTTCATTACAGTACAGCCCAAGATGTAAGTTAGAATTGCTTAGAGTGGAAGCAAGTACCATGAAGCTGCTTCTTCAAGGGCAAAGAGGACCCCACCCACAGGAGCTCGGAATGCTGCTGCTACTCCAGCTGCTGCACCACATGTTATTAAATCCCGCCTATCCCGATCATTCTTGAAGTATCTGAGCCACCTCCAAGTCAAACGATACTTGCGAGATCCTCCCTGTCCAAGCAAATTGGCAATGCAAGCACCAGTATGCACCATGGGCCCTTCCTTTCCTACAACAAAGCCAGCTGCAACTCCAAAGATGGAACCAAAGATCTGTCAAGAAAACAAAAAAGTGAAGAATTGAACGGAACTCTGTTCAGAATATTGGAAATAATGGTGCTACTAAGAGCGTCCCCATGATTATTTTGGGATATATTGCAAAAATTTCTCTCTGGAGCAAAAGGTCAAAGAAAAAAGAGGAGAAAACAGGCATGCCTGAAGCAAATTTTGTACGACCAGAGAGCTCAGCGGTTGGAGAAAATAATACGAATAGGAGGTCCATATTTGTGATCTAATAGAATGCAACATTGATCCCTGAATGACTATTGTATCATCCCAAAATCAGTAGAATTTCTCTGGGTTAAAGAAAAACTTAACAAGTTTTTCTTTAAATATACCCCAAGTTACTACTAGTAAAGAAGACAAATTAAAAAAACTAATGAGAGATTCTGCTGAAAGGCATGATTTCTCTGGATAATGAGACATTCTGCTGAAAGGGGCGATTTAATTTTACAAATCAGATAAACTGAGTACATAAAAAGGTTAGCTTAAGGCATCTCATTGAATTGTACCCCATAGACGCACATTTCTAGAAAGTTAGCCATCTTGGAACAATTAGGCACGGAAATAGGCATGAAATTTAACAAACAAAAAGATCTTATAATCTAAGATTGAAACAGAACTACTAAAATATATGGGAGACACCATAGAGCTAACCCATCACAGCCAAGGTTCTGAACATGGAATCAGAGAAAGGAGATGCTCGTTCAGGCATCATTATCACCTAAGAACATCTACATTTAATTTAAGATGGATGTAAGTGAAGAGAGGAATTTTGAGCTAATATATAAACCAAAAGCAGCACCAATATTCCAGGATGAAAGCATCACATGCAAGAACATCAGAACGGCCGGCCCAGTAGGCATCATCATCCTATTCTATATTGACACATATTCTGGGATCTTTTGTGGGAAGAGGGGGGGGGGGCAGGGGGAAGAGGAGAGAGGGAGAGAAGCTACTTGCTGCTAACCTTTACAAAAAGGGTACTAGGAGCCAGTATAGAATGAGCATCTATGCCATTGAGGTACGCTTTCACCTCTGGTATGCCAGAACCAGCTGCTGCAGGAGCAATGTAAGCACAGAGCACTGCAGCAGCAACAGCCAAAACCATGTTGCAGCTAGCATATGCAGCAAATGCCTGAAAATACCTGCACTGGAAATCAGATCATTCTAACACACAAAGCAAGAACAGTTATAAGGAAGAAGCACCAGCAAATTGGAAGGAACGTCTTTGGAGAGAGCAAAGATTCGATTACAAGTTATACAAATTGTTTTGGCATTATTTCTCACCGGTTTTGGCAAATTTTTTTCCAGTTATGAGATTTTGAGTTGTTGATTCAAACAAAATAAAAACAGGTATACAAAGCTCGACTTTAGTAGGTTTGATAAAGGACACAGTTTGGACCAAATGTGGGAGTGAAGTAACATTTACCTTTCTTTCAGCATGAGATTGTTGGTGAGCAGGAGCTTAAAACCAGCAATATTCTCAACAGCAATGTTATTGAAAAACCCAACCAATCCGGTGCCTAGACCAATAAGAAGGGCCAGAGTCCATTTGAGAACTACGTATTGAAATATCTCAGACTTCTTCCTAGACCGCCAGTCCTGCTTGAAAAGATCATTCTCAACAATCCTATAAGAACAATAAATAAATAAAAAAGTGAGACTTGGGAAATCGCGCAAAAACATGGACAATCAGTAGCGAATGAGATTAGTCCTACAGATGCAATGGACGGAAGGAAATTAGTTAGCGGTGCAGCTTAATTGTATGGAAAACCCAGCTTCTCGTAAGCCGACCATCACTGTTGCCGGAAAGAGGTAAGTTTACACGAATTGGCTCAGTCTAGGAAGAGCACGAGCGACGTGTCGTTTCATTTCCAAACAGTTGGGAAACCATCAGGTGATATGATGTGTGTCGTAATGTCCAAGAGCCAAGAGCCTAGATTTTATTGTCAAACCGGACAGTGAGAACGAGAATCATAACAACACCTGCCATCATCTGAAGCAAGACCCAAATGACACGACCCACTTAAGACATGAAAGCGAATCCCATCCTCAAAAGGAGAAGGAGACTCACTCGTAATCGAGGCTCTCAATGGGGCAGCATTTGGCACCAACAATGGCAATCTGGGAGGTTCGGTTGATGCGGCTGCTGGTGTTGCGCTTGTGCAAGAGCAGAGGCTGTCGCATTCCCTTGGGGCTCGACTCCTTCCCCTCTATCTCTACATCATACTCATGCTCATGCGCATTCCCATCTTCCTCCTCCCTCCTCTCCATCGCTGCGCTGCCGCTCTCCCTCTCCCTCTCTCTCTCTCTGTCTCTCGTGAGATCAAGAATCAAAAAGCTCCAAGCTTTTTGCCTTTTTTGTTCTGTTTCTCGTCTCGTTAGGAGAGGAAGGAACGAGAAGCAGCTTTTCTGGAAAATCGGGGGTGCGTGTGTCAGCTGTCCATTTGGTCATTACATTTCACATTCCCGGAAAAATCAAGAATCAAGGAGAACGAATGGTCTAAAAGCTAATCTCTCGCAATTAGACAGACTGGACTGGAACGTTTCTCTTCCCTCTTTGCCTTTTTGGTGGGTACTTATTTAGGGAAAGGGAAAGCCGAGGATTATTAACTTCGCTTCTTTCATATGTTAACGAGAGAAGGAAGGAAGGAAGGAAGAAAGAAATAATCACGGGATTCATGCCGCTTCAAGCAAAGCATACGCAAAAAGCAAACACGGTCCATTTTTGCTTGAACACGACAGGTCAGGCCACCACGTGATCTCAGAGAGCTTTTTCCAAAATATGTGGCGTGCGGCTTCTGGAACTCTCTCACGCCAAACCCCCACCGTCCCGCGTTCATTGGCATGACGACGAAGCATTTTGTTTTGCTGCTAACTCAAAGCTACGAGCGCAATTGCCTGCCCACCCACCCCCGTCTCTCTCACACTATAATATATATACATACACACATCAATTCGTTTTAACGACATGCTCGAGATTCGGCCCGATATCCGCCATCTTGGTAGGCGGGTCGCTGCTAAATCAATCCAAATATGACCCAAGACTGACCCTGAACATGGTCAGAAGCGCCCAATGCCCTTCTGATTCCCTGCACTTTCAATCATCCTCGGCGGAGGACGCTACGCCGGTCCCTATACACAAACATATGCATGTATATATAGTTCAGACTTCTTACGAAATGATTGCAAATGCGTTTGGCATCAGCAAACAACGTGGACGTGTCTGTCCCATCTGGAGATCTTGTTTGATCCTCGGATTGGTCGCATTGTACGGCTCCCCTCTTCCTATCAACCCCAAATGGTGCGTGTATGTGTTTTTTTATCAACTTTTCCAGCAGAGGTGCAATGCCAATGACTGAGGGACCGACTCCTATAGTGTAAGAGCAAATAAAGGTTTGAACTCCGCCAGGATCCACAGACCCATTGCCACTATTCAAAACCCAACACCGCTTGCATATTCAATAAACATCTTCAGAATCTGCTCCACTCTACCCCATCCATAAATCGCTTCTTCCAATAATTAACTATGCAGAGCTAACTGGCCGAGGATAGTTCCCAATCAAAGAGGCATACACCATCCATCACCGGACACCATACAATTATCTTTACCATCATTTCAAAATTCAAAGGAACGTTCCATTGCGGAGTTTCTCCTTTTAATCCATTTCAACACAATAACGTGTACAGGATTTTATTCAGTGTGCTGCAAATAACTTTACAAACCATATCCAGAGATCCACTGCAAACAGGGTTATGGCGTCCGCCAACTTCACTACAATTCAAAGAACTCTTACTGAGTCGTTAATCTCATTCTCCACATTCCAAGAAGAAGTGCTAAATCAATTTTGGCTACCGTGCCAGTGTTAGAACTCTTGGCCACACACAACAGAATGTGGAAAAAGGGAAGATTTTTTGCCACGAGAAGAAAGGGAAGTGCGGAAGAAGGAAGACCTTGTCATCCAAAGCTTTAGGATAACAAACATAAGTAAAGTACATTGCAATGATACTTGGCACATTGCAGCATCAAGAAGAAAAGAAAAGGGAATTGAAGCAGATGAAAGAGTATAACAACCAACACCTTCTCAACATGATTAGATCATGAATTCGTGCAGAAAGAATCCAGAAAGTTGATCTGAATTTCCCCCCTCAAAGAAGAGAGAGAAATAAAACTCCTCCACTCAAGATATGAACATAAATAGAAGCACTTAGTTCTAGCAACTAAAAACATTCTGACACTCATAGACATGGCTATGATCATGCTGGAAAAACTCCCTTATCATCAGATTAAATACAATATTCAAATCGAATTCAGTTCACCTCTTCGCATCAACTGGAACTTTGACTGTAGCAAAGTAATATTAATAATGTTAGGAAATGGTCTCATTTGATTTGACAAAACGGGCTTATAGAGCAAAAGCAAAACTAATTTGCCTCTGAGACACGACACCTCATAGCTATCCCCAGAAGAACTTGAGCACTATTGCATGCACAGGGATTCAGCATCTGTTCTTGTCCCACTCATGCTCTAAGATAGGAGGACAGAACTTTCACTTCAATTTCGCCAGAGAATCAAGCGGACACCTCTCTGGCACTTTGTGGAAATTCAGATTGATCATCCACTTGGCCAAAACCCTGTGATCCTGCCGGTGAAGGTCCCGGTATCCCCATAACCTGGGAAGGTGCAGCTCGATCATAACTTGGTGAAGGCCCCTGTAGTCCACCCATTTGTGATGGAAATGGCAATCCAGAAACTTGCCAAGGTCCTGAAGACCCAGGCACTTGCGAGGGTCTCAGTTGACCAGGTATTGGAGAAGGTTCTCGTGTTCTGAGAAATGGTGGTCCTAGCCGTCCATTGATCTGGGATGGCCTCAATGACCCAAATCCTTGAGAGGCGGCACCTTGGGGGGGAGTGGGCCATTCATCGAAGAGGGCCCTTGAGTAGCAGCCATTTGAGGAGGCCCTTGTACTCGTGGTTGCAGATTTGGTCCCTGTTGAGGATATCGCGGAGCATATCCCCACCTATTCACGCTCAACAATCTCTCAATCTCCTCACCGCGACCTGCTTTTCCAAAGGCCATGGAGACAAACTCACGCAAAGATGGAGTAAAGCCAATGCCATACCTTATCATCTGCCCTACTAGGTCTTGGGCCACGTCAAATGTACCTTCATTGCAAAGCCCTTTCAAGACAACCTCATAACAGGTAGCATCTGGTTTTGGATCCTTCTCACCCATCTTTGTCAGCGCCTGAGCACAATCAACAACCTTGCCACTCCCAATAAACACCTCAAATACCCTGTTTCCAAAACTTGCCACCACCCTTAATCCAGCATCCACCATTCTGTTAAACATACTCAAAGCATCGTCAACCCTGTTCTCTTTCAAGTAAGCATCTATTAATGTCCTATGACTCGTGACATCCGGGCACAGTGACTTTGACATCAGCTCTCTGAAGAGATTATCTGCCTCTGCAAGCATCCCATGTTCGCAGTACCTAGTTATGATGTTATTGTATCCAGCAACATCCATGGAAAATGGCCTAGATCCTGCTTTTGTCCCTACCTTTCGGAAGGTGTTGATAGCCTCATCAAAATTCCCATTCTTGAAACACTCATTGACCACGATGTTGAAGGTGTCCGAATTCACTGCCTGGAAGGTGGGAGGAGTGTGATTGTCCAACATTTGGTCAAACATGGCCCAAGCCTCGGTCTTCCTCCCATGCTTCAGTAGAACCTCGATGAGGGTATTGCAAGTGGCAGGAACCATCCTAAATTGCCTGTCAAGCAAAGACTTATACGACTCCATAGCCTCTTTCTCTCTGCCCTGATTGAAGAACCAGTCCATGAACGTTGCGCTCACAACTCCATCATAGACCAGACACCTCTCTTTAAGCTCATCGAACAACTCGTTCGCCTTGTCCAGGTTTCCCAATTTGAGAAAACCGGAAATCAAATTGTTGTAAACCAAAGAATCGGCTCCATGGCCCTTAGTCAGCATCTCACGCAAAAGGTCGACAGCATCCCCTATCCTCCCGGCGTCAATAAGACCCTTAGTGAGATGCCTATAAGTGACAGAAGAGGGACTAAAAGGGGCATTGGCCAGGATGTGGCGATAGACCTCGAGAGCAGTGTCGACGTTACCCATATCGCAGTGGGCGTTGATCAAATTATTGTAAGAGACGACGTTGGGGACGATGTTGGACTGGTTGAAGAAGAACTGGAAGAGGGCAATAGCGTCATCGTACCTCTTGGAGCGGTACATAGAGGCGATGATGGCGTTGCAAGTGAAGACGGTGGGGCGGGTGTTGGAGAAGACGGAGTGGCGGGCGACGGCAGAGGCGGCATCGAGATCTCCGGCACGGATGAGGGACTGGACGCGGTTGTGGAGGTTGAGGCGAGGGCCGACGAGGGCGGAGGTGGAGTCGGGGAGGCGGGGGGCGTTGGGATCGCGGGGAGGAGGGGGGTAGTTGTCGCGGCGGAGGGCGTGGAGAGGGGGATCGATGCGGTGGCGGCGCTTGCGGCGGCGGCGTTCGGCAGCAGCCTCCTCGGCGGAGCTGAAGGCGAAGGAGCGGTGTTGAGCAGCGGGAGCCAAAGAGGGGAGGAGGTGGGGGGAGGAGGAGGAGCGGTGGCGGAGAGAGCGGAGGAGGAGGCGGTAGAGAGACATGGGGGATAGCGAGGATCGGGACAGGCACTCTCCCTCTCTGTCTTCCTCGACTGGACTGGTTAGAGAGAGATAGAGAGGGTTGCTTGCTTAAACCCTAGACAGCTGCAACTGGAGACGCGGACAGAGTTGGTGTCGTTGGAAAATGAAGGAATGGGAAATCTTTTGGACAGACGTGGGCTGCTCGTGGGCCTCTGTTCTATTACCAGCAGTCCATCACTTTAATCGAAAATGCTTTCCGTGGGAGACAGCCTCGAGTGTATTTGGTCGGTCCGGGTTTGATGCCGCGGGCTTCTAGTCAGAATATGACGGTATAAAATAAGATAAGATAGAAAATTCAAAAATTTGATCATACGTTATTTCTTATTTAGTAAATTACGAATTTAAAGTCAGATATATTTATTTTTGATAAAAGGTAGATATCAATATATTTTGAATTGCCGGGCTTGTGAATTTGCAGTTGTAAATTTTTTGAGAAATGAAAAAAATAAAATAAAAGAGATTTATAATGAAGTAGCCGCTAAAGTAGTCATAGCTGGTGAGATGATGAAGCAGATTGCTTAGTCCAGGAATGGAATGAAGAGGAATATGTCAACTGATCTACAGAAGATGGCTGGTTAGACCGGCTAATAATAAGTTCTCTTGGAATGTTTGAGCTTTAACGAATCCCTCCATCACATAAAAATATTTGAAAATTTGTGAGGATGTCGATCTATATGTTTTGCCTGCTTGAACCTAGAGTAAAGGAAAAGAATGCCGAGGAAAGAGTAAATAAATCTCTCCCAAATGTGACTTGGATTCAAAATTATACATCAGCAGTTTACACATTGTAACATCCTATACAATGACACTTCTGTTCTTTTTACCATTTTGCATGCATCCAATGAGCATGGAGGAAGGAAGCTCTTGTCTCGCTCTATTCCAGGCCCTAGGCTAGTTGTAGATGAATTCAACACCATCGTTCCCATTGGAGGCTAGTAATGCTGATGTTGCTGATTCAGAAAATGCCATTAACACATCCTTGGCAATTGCTTTTACATTGTCTCGTGTTATTCATCGACGTTGTTTCACATGCTTGAAATATTTGAGATTTTTTTTCTGCCTCTTTGCCGATTTTAAGATTGGATTCTATGGCTTGAAATACTTGCTGGAGAAGTTGCCCATTGCCGCCAGAGAGGCGACCCGCCACAACCGGAGAGGCGACCTACCACAGGAGAGGTGGCTCGATGTGGTGGAGAAGCGGATTAAGAGTGGCGGAGAGGGGGTGGCTTCAATGATAGATAAAAGAAATCCTATCCAGCTCTATCTCACCCCCTCTCCCTATGATTATTTTATCCCCTTCATACTGTTTTTGGACAACTACCAAACACAGGATAGCCTAAAATATATCTTATCCAGAATTTTATCCATACGATCAAACGCAGCCCCTACCGTTTGGTTGCCCTAACTTGGGAGACATTTATTACAAAGCAACTTCAAGTAAACAAAAAGAAAAAGGAAAAAGAGAGGACGGCTACTAAAGAGTGGAAAGGATTGAATTGGCAAATCCGATGGAAGCTATCCAATTCAATAAAGAGGTCAGGTGAAGTGATGCGATGCAAGGGTGAGGTTGCTCGACCACGCATGGCTTAGGCAAGGTGAAGCCAATGGACATTTTTCGAGGTGTAGCTCACAAATACTTTGAGGTTGAGGCTAGATTACGCATGGAGTTATTCGACCTTATTGGCCCCCGTTAGAGGTCGCACGATATTCGGCAACCTAAGCAAGGCGACACCAATGATCGCATGACCCCGGTGAACTTCAAATCCCAGCAAAGCTAGATCACCAAAACCTAGGTCTTGGCCACCGTCAACTTTGGGCTCGCGTCAAAATCGGAGCGACGGACAATGGGTCCGCTTGGTTGAGACAGACAATGAACGGTTGAAGTGCTACCAAAATAGAAATTCCATATCCAAGCTAGACATCACTTTTTTATCCTACCCGACTTATTTTGATAGAATTATTTTCTAAATTGGAGGTAAGTATCCAAAACTTGTTCAATTTCAGCAATTATCAAACAAATAAGGGCAAAAGGACACCTGGAGTGCTAATACTTGTATACGGTGTTAGAGAAAATCCCTTATAATATTTTGAAGATGACAAAATAATCAAAGGCTACTAATATGTTTATTGTTTGAGTAGAACCAGGTAAAAGAAGCACAAGCCATTATGCAAATGGTGTATTAACAAAACGTCCAAAGGTTATAAGTTATCTATCAATGTTGAATAAGGCATTGGGCATAGATGTATCTACAAGTTTGAGATACCTAAGTAGAAGGTGAATAAGCTTAGAACGGAAAGTTCGGTAAAGCTTGGAAGGATCTTGAATAGGTGAACAATGAGGTAGAACCGTAATTGGGAATACGCCCGGAAGGACTAGAAGATGGAGCTCAAGATTTACATCTAAATTATGCATTCTCAAGACTGGTTTCATTTATGAAGACTGTTCGAACACAACGAAGTATTCATATACAAAACACCGCTTCATTTTCAAGTTTGCTTCTAAAGATGTATGCTTCAAGATCGTTTAGAAGCTGCTGAGATATATTGATTCCAGTTCTCAAGACTCACGCCCGACATATGTCCGTTGTTCTTGAGTTATTTATGGAAGTTTGTAATCTTTGATTGACAAGATTATTCTATAACATAATTGATAGAATATCATTTATTGGAAATTACATTTCATGGGACAAGAAAACTTTCATATTTGAAGAACTCCACTTATGGAAACCGGAAATTTAGTTACATGGGCGACCGAATCGAAGGTTCGGATTCCGCACTAACAGTCATCAAATCTCTCTAGATACGATCTTGTTCCATCAAGATCGATGGTGTCCAATCGCGATTAAAGTGCAATCCTTTGAAAACCCGTCAACGGCTAGTTTGGGGTAAATGAGTATAAAATTAGATCTATAATGCTTCTACGGTGTGGGATTAGAATCATAAAATTTCAAGGTGATAGAGTTATTCCGATTCATACTTGTCCTCATAAGCTTTATACTACAATCATTAAGAGGCTTTGCAAGAGCGATTGAGAAAGGATAGTGTAATCTATCAAAGAGAGTATCATCACTTATTGTAAACCTCCATTAATTCATCTAGTGGAATCCAGACAATCGGCTATCAGTGTGGGAGAGTGGACGTAGGCTTGTTATAAGCCGAACCACTATAATCGTCATGTGTAATATTTTCTATCTCTAAACTCTTATCATTGTGTTTGATAGGATATTTTATATCAATGTTCATATTCGAATCGCATACCCAAATATTGCATACTCGTGTTCGAATCAAAACGCATATATTCGATTCGATTCTATGTACATTTTGACTTAATTCTTTTAATTTTGTATTTTCTAGTCAAAATTATTTAAAATCACTTATTCACCCCCTCTAGGTGATATTGCTAGATACAACAATTGGTATCGAGTGGGTTGCTTAATTTTTAGAAGTGTTTTTACTTTCGAAGTTAACGATCTATCATGTCTAGCAATATCTCTTCAGGATCGGGTGATGCACAATTTAACTACAAGCCTCCTTATTTAGATGGAAAGGATTACAACGTTTGGTGCAATAAGATGAACAGTTTGGTACAATCTATTCACCCCATTTAGGTGATATTGCTAGATACAACAATTGGTATCGGAGCGGGTTACTTAATATTTTGAAGTGTTTTTACTTCCGAGTTAACGTTCTATCATGTCTAGCAATATCTCTTCAGGATCATGTGATGCACGGTTTAACCACAAGCCTCCTTATTTCGATGGAAAGGATTACAAACGTTTGGTGCAATAAGATGAAGTAGTTCTTCAAGGCATTGGATAATCTTATGTGGGATGTCGTGACTAAAAGAGTAAATCCTACCACTACTGAAACTTCGAAAATGGGAACAATGCTCATGTTTCTACTCTATCGAATACCGAAATAGAAAAAGATAAGGACTTGATTCCAAAGTCGTTTACACACTCTTTTGCGCGTTACCCACTCCTTTATATAATCGTGTTGCATAACAAGAATCAGCAAAAGTTATATGGGACAAACTTCATATCACATTTCAAGGAACCGACAGAGTGAAAGAAACAAATCTTAGTATTATGCCAAGTGACTATGAAGCCTTCAAAATGAAGCTCTAAGAGTCAATTGCTGATATGATTGATAGATTTCAAATTCTAGCAAGTGGTCTTGCAAGGCAATGTGCTCATGTTT